>CAIGQQ010033701.1:1550381-1602380 GCA_903798035.1 Danio albolineatus
TCTATCTATCTATCTATCTATCTATCTATCTATCTATCTATCTATCTGTCTGTCTGTCTGTCTGTCTGTCTGTCTGTCTGTCTGTCTGTTTGTCTTTCTGACAGACAGACAGACAGACATACAGTAGTCCTCCTAATTGGAGGGGGTGGTGGTGGGCATAGACAGACAGACAGACTGACAGACAAAATACTCCTAGGAGAAATAGGAGAGATCTAATAGGCCTAATAGGAGAGACATCCATCTATACTACCCTCTCCTGGTAGATGGATTGAGTCCCCCTAAAAGAAGGGGGTGGTGGTGGGCATAGACATCTATCTATCCATCCATCCATCCATCCATCCATCCATCCATCCATCCATCCATCTCAACCACACTCTGGGTTACTCTGTAATTAGGATGATTCTGTCTGTCTGATAAAGTGTGATTTTATTTAAAATAACTCCAAATCAAACTGACAAAATCCAAATCCAAAACAAACTGAAGAAAAGTCTAATTTCATGACCGAACTGTGCCATGGATCTACAGCAGATCCCAAGATTTTTTAGTCCATAACATAAATTGTGGATCTTCACAAAAAAACTATCATATAGCAGAAGAAACTATTTTTGTGATATTTTATGGTGCTTTTGCCTCTGTTTGGACGCTTGAAAGCCCCATAAAGGCCACTGGGAATAAAGAGCCAGAAGAGAGAAAGAGAGAGAGAGAGAGACTGGAGCCCAGTGATTACTGTAACCCAGTTTCTTCATAAGCATCCTGAGCTGAGTAAAAAAGCATAAAAACATCAAGTTCAGAGCATCCAGTCCTCTTGTTTTTCCTTGACTGTTTGACATGAATAAACCATCAATAAACAATTTAAACTATATATTTTTTTGTCATTGATAAATATTTGTATATGATTATGAATATTTTACATTTTTATTTGCTTACAAAAAAAAAAAAGAATTCAAAAGCCTGTCACTGGGGCGGTACCATTTCAAAAGGCACACTTCTGTACTTAAAGCATCCATATTAGTACCTACTGGATCCATATTAGTACCTAATAGGTCCATGTTGTACATTAAAGTCTGCATGAAATCACAATTTACGATGTTTATTTTGCTAGGACACATTAATAGTTTTATGGTCATCCGTTCAACCATGCAAAAAGTTAATCTAAATAATAAAACCTTAGTTTTGGTAATCTAAAACCATTCCGCTCTGGAATAGCAGATGATTTCAAAATGCAGATATGGTGTAAACATCACTTTAATATCATTCAGTTAGGTTTAATTTAAACAATTAAAAGCATATTAAGCACCAAACAAAATCACAATCTCTTTAAGAGTGATACGCTTAAATGTCCTCCTAGACTTCAGTTCATGGCATCAGGTAAACACTGTAGGGAAGCTTCCCTGCTTCAGCCTATGTAACCCAGTGAGCTATAAAACAATGCAGTCATCTGTAGCCCACCCTCATGTTGTCCCGATACTGAAATTTTAAAAACGTCCAATTCCAGCAAACATTTAATCGGCACTGAACGCGTTCCTAAACAGCACTGATTTGCCATAGTATTCGTCAGTGCTCAACAGAAATGACTGTGATTGGCCGTGACAGTCATCAGCTCACTGCTCTTCACCGAGTGCAAACACAGATACACGGACACTGGATCGTTTTAAAGCCACGAAGACCAGTTGATTGCGCGTCTGTGTTTACACTCCGCAAACATCGGTGAAGTGCGGTAAACTGATGACCTTCACGGCCAATCACAGTCATTTTTGTTGAGCACTGGTGAACACAATGGCAAATCAACGATGTTTAAGAACGCGCTCAACAGTGCGGGAAATTGGCTTTTTAGAAATTTACCGAAATTCAGTATCATCACAGGTCTAATATAGTGAAAGAATCGGTTAATTAACTTGTTAATTATCTTGAGTTTGATAAATGGCATCTAAAACGTGTGTTTGGGAAAGAAAACGTTAGCTAACTATTGCCATTTCCCTTAACTTAGCTGAAAATGAGATCTGATATCCCTTTTTATTTTCACTATCCATTCAGAACGGACCTTCAAGTCACACGGAAGGCTGATAAGATATACAGCCAGGTACACAACGTTCCTGTGTGACTCAGGTGATACTTCCGGGTTTCTTCCCACCGCAGCCTCGACTTCGCTTTTAAAACGGTGGCCGCGTGAAATCATTCTATTCTGCTCTGTGCAGTATAATAAAATACACAACTAGTGAACAGCAAATGGAAATCAAGGATGTGTGACAATTAGCATAAACGCACTGCACACCGACTCACTAGTTAAAATTGCTTATTTCTTTGGCTTTTAACATTCTTCGAAACATCTGTGATAACTCTGTTCTAGTGCTTTTTAATGAAAAAAATGTCAGAAGAAGGTCATCTGTGAGGGTTAAAGTGTTCATTTGAGCATCCTAAAACTACATTTACAATCCTCTCAGTTGCTGATATAATGTTCAGCAGGTATGGTGTGAAAACTCTGAGAGATGGCTGCCTCTCACTCAGGGCTGTCAATGCTAATGAGGGAGAGATGGTCACTAATGTTTGGGGATTTCCCCCTCTAATGATACATACAAAGGGAGAATGTCAATCGAAGTGTTTCTGCAGACTGTTATATTATAAAAAATTTAAAGTAATACGTATTTACCATTAGATGCTGGCTATATTCACACACAATTTCCACACAATTGCCTTTAAACCACTTATAAAAGTGATTTTTGCATAATAGGTCAGCCTTTAACATGCAGAATATTGCTTTCTATGTAAACATATCGATTATCCTGTCATTGGCCTATACACGAGACTTACAGCATCTGTCATTTATTTATAGCAGCTACTCCTGACCTACTGAGCATTCACAGATCTTTGAAAAAAAAAAAAAAAACTCTGGTCGATGGATGATCTGGTCTCTGAGATGAGATGGAAAGCCATGAGTGCTTTTCAGCAAATGATTCCATACCTGCTGCATTCCCGAAGCAATAAATAAAACATGGCTCTTACGCTCCTTACAGATAAGAAATGCTTCAGTAAATTGTCCCTCATGTGGAATAATGGTAAAGGTGTGCTCGGTATCACTCTTATTCCTCTCTTCTCCTTTCTGAACAACTCAGTATGACTGCTAGATGGTATGTGCTATTGCAATTGTTTTTAATTTCCTAATGTTTAGCAGTTACATTTATTACAACATTGAAACGTCCAAATAAATAATTAGGGCCACGAAGAATAAAAAAATACATAAACATCAATACAAGATTTACTTTTTTTCTGTCTTTTCTAAGATCTTGTAGGGTTGGCAGAATAGTAGCATTTTTTTTGTTTTATGCAGTTTTGAATGTTGCAATTAAATTCAGAAGCAAACAGAAAATGCAAAAATGCTACAGTAAAAGTACACTAAATACTATACCAAAGTACATTGTAAAAAAACTACTGTAAATTTTACAGTAACTTACTGGTAATTTTGGTTGCCAGTAAGACTGTAAATTTACAAGGACACTGTAAATAAAATAATTAAATTTATGCCATTCCTTTACATAACAATTGTAATTATTTATTTACAGTGCACTTGTAAATGTACAGTATTACTGGCAGCCAAAATTACAAGTAAGTTACAGTAAATTTTACAGTAAATTGTAACTATTAATTTACAGTGCGCTTGTAAATTTAGTCTTGCTGGCAACTAAAATTGCCAGTAATTTACTCTAAATTTTACAGTAAATTGTAATTAGTAATTTACAGTGAGTTTGTTAGTGTACAGTCTTACTGGCAACCAAAATTGCCAGTACGTTACTGTAAATTTTACAGTAAACTGTAATTATTAATTTACAGTAAGCTTGTAAATTTAGTCTTACTGGCAAACAAAATTGTCAGTAAGTTACTATAAATTTTACAGTAAACTGTAATTATTACTTTACAGTGCGCTTGTAAATTTAGTCTTAAAGGCAAGCAAAATTGCCAGTAAGTTACTGTAAATTTTACAGTAAATTGTAATTATTAATTTACAGTGTGCTTGAATATGTAGTTTTACTAGCCTCTAAAATTGTCAGTAAGTTACTATGAATTTTACAGTAAATTGTAATTATTAATTTACAGTGCGCTTGCAAATTTAGTCTTAGTGGCAAGCAAAATTGCCAGTAAGTTACTGTAAATTTTACAGTAAATTGTAATTATGAATTTACAGTCGCTTGTACAGTAAATGTAGTTTTACTAGCATCTAAAATTGCCAGTAATTTACTCTGAATTTTACAGTAAATTGTAATTATTAATTTACAGCAAGCTTGTAAATGTACAGTCTTACTGGCAACCATAATTGCAAGTAAGTTACTGTAAAGTTTACAGTAAATTGTAATTATTAATTTACAGTGCACTTAGTCTTACTGGCAATTTTGGTTTATGTAGTTAAATACCTAGTGATTTACAGTAACTAAGTTACTAATATTTTACAATACAATAAATTTATTTACTGTAAAGTTTACAGTAAATTGTAATTAAGTCACAGTGAGCTGGTAAATTGGTCTTACTGGCAACCACAATTTCCAGTAAGTCACTGTAAATTTTACAGTACATTTTTACAGTGTACATTTGAGTGTCTGCCACTTTCACAAGACTTTATAAAAGCACATCAGGCAATTCTGCGGGCACAGGTTCTGCTTGGGCCTACTTATAACTGTTTTTTTCACTGTAAGTTGACCTCAAAGAACATTATATATATAAAAGATAATGTTCAAGACGTCTTTACTTACAGTAATTCTAAATGAACTCTGGATTTCTACAGGAACAAAGTAGCATTTATTAGTAGCTTCACCATTTAGAGCCTCATAATCAAGTATAGAATTGGGTATTTAAATCATCTTTCGACCCAATCACAACTCAAACTGTGTGTGTGCGCATACGTTATTCACGTGATGCTGTTATTACTTTCAGTGTGGCTGGAGGAGGTCGCTTCTACTTCTTCTTCACTGCACTTCAAGCTCTGTCTCTCACACAGAAAAGTGACAAGGCTGCCTTGTTCCTCATCAAATATACATGCACTTTGTCTTCTAACACATTTGCATAGTGAAGCCTCACAAAAAAATACCTTTCTCTGTCCATTTGTGTTGTTGTGGGGCAGTCAAAATGAGCGAGGCGCATAATCCCCGTCCCGCAGAATTTGCTCAGCTGCCAAAGCAAATGACATCACTCAGCTTTTTTCCAAGAAAGCACATCATGTTTCAGAACTCTCTCGCTGTCTTTCTTCCTGAAGGATGTCCTGAAGCTTAGTAAGCATGAAATGATTTTATGAAATGTTTCAGTCATTAAACACAGACCCTTACAACAGTTTTCCTCCTTTTATCCATCTCGAACATGAGGTCAGCATTCATTAATGACAATAAAAATGTCTGTAAGGATTAGAAACGTCCCATTTGAAGAATATTGATGCCAATGAGGAACCATTTTTAGTGGAAGGTTATTGAAGGGATACTTCTCCCAATAATAAAAGTGACTCCTTGTTTACTCTTCCTCAAGTGGATCCAAAAATTTATGAATTTCGTTCTTCTGTTAAGCACAAAGGAAGTCATTTTGAAGAAAGCTGTAACCATTGACTTTACTAGTAGGAAAAACAAATGGAAGTCAATGGTTACAAGATTCTAGCGTTCTTCAAAATATCTTCTCGTGTGTTCAACAGAAGAAAGAAACTTAAACAAGTTTGAGGGTGAGTAAATGATACGGAAGTCCTAAGAGGCCATGCATTAAAATATTTTTTCTCTTTTGTTATGTCGTGATCACGACTTAATTATCTTGTGATCTCGACATAACTGATTTTCTCGTGATCTCGACATAACAAAAAGTTGTTATGTCGTGATCACGACTTATTTTTTTGTTTTTATTTATTTATGTGTTTATTATTGTTATTATTATTATTATTGTTGTTGTTATTATTATTATTATTATTAATAATAATAATAATAAAAATAATATCTGGCCAGGGAGAGAATAGCCTAGCTGCAGACGCGCATTCGTGTAACATGTTTAAGGCGTTCAGAACAGCCACAACATTATGAGCGCAAACGCCCGTGAATAATGTATATTTACGATTATATTCATGTATATGATTATATAGCATAATAATGCTAGAAGGGGAGGAGGGGGGGTTCTTCCAGACGAAGATAGCTGTGGAAAAAAAATGAGGATATATATAGTGGCCTGTGATCCTTTGATTGGAGGATCATGATTAGCTAATGTGGGCCAGCTGGGTCAATCGCATGTGCTTCTCTCGAAATTAGTTTAATATTAAACTTCATTATGAATTAAAGCTCCATTAAATGCATGCTTTGAAAGTGCTATTTAGCGCCACAAAAACATTTGTAACAATATTTTCATAAATATTAGTATTACTTTGGGTAATAAGAGCATGATTTAGCATTTATTATTGTTGTTTTTATCTCAAGGTTTAAAAAAAAAACAATTTATTATTCATTTTATTTATTTTTATTGATGTGAATTTGTAGCAAAAATGACAGTACCACTACAACAGTTATTAGCGGAATACATTCATTAATGACAATTGACACTAAACATTAATAAACAAATAAAAAGTAAAAAATAAAAATAAAATTTCAACTTTTGACTACACTAGGACAGACACTGACCTGAACACATCAATATTTTAAAATAGAGTAAAACGTGTCAATATAGACTCATTGATAACTCACAGTATTAGAAAAAAAAAGTGAATGGCTCAATTAAGATTATAAATCATCATATTATTATTATTGTTCCCTGCTATTGTGTTGTCAATGAATCAGCTGAAAATCCAAGTGAAGGTCTCAAATGAGGGCCTCACGGTGGCGCAGTGGGTAGCACAATTGCCTCATAGCAAGAACGGCTGGGCCAGTTGGCATTTCTGTGTGGAGTTCTGCCCGTGATTGCGTGGGTTTCCTCCGCGTGCTCCGGTTTCTCCCACAACTTTAAAGACATGCGGTAGAGGTGAACTGGGTAAGCTTAATTGTCTATAGTGTATGTGTGTGAATGGGTGTGTGAGGATGTTTCTCAGGGATGGGTTGCGGCTAGAAGGGCATCCGCTGTGTAAAACATATGCTGGATAAGTTGGGGGTTCATTCCGCTGTGGTGACCCCAGATTAATAAAGAGACTAAGTCAAAAAGAAAATGAATGAATGAAAGAAAGGTCTCAAATGAATACTGAAAAGAAATTTGGTGAGCAGAGGAGAGCAGAGAGCATGCGATGGAATCATTAAACTTGCATAACCTCTTGTGCAGCCGTTCATTTTTTATTAAAAAAGTAATGAATATTTGTATTTAACATTAATTGCTATATTGATGCATCACAGTCATGCCAGGTTCTTTCCCTATATCAGTAATACTGATCACCTGTTCATCACCAGCACTCTAAACACTCACAGTTTCACTCTGCTCATTTTTCAATATGAAATATGGACTCACTCATGTTCCTGCATTCCCTTACGTGAAGTCTTCTTGTGCTCCTGTGTTGTTCCCTGACCGTGCACTTAAGCATCGCTGTTTGTCTGGAACCAGCTCCTGAAAAGTCCATCCCTGTATCCTCCAAAGACTTTGGTAAAAGAGATAAAAATGGTACAAATCACCACAAAGCACAAACTTACAGCCATATCTGTCTATAAACCTGCATCTGTTCAATAAATCAGCTTGTTTTGTTTGCACTAATATCTGTGTCTCCAGTCATGCTTCCTGTTACATGATGATGAAAGTCAAGTCAGGAAATCAGCCTGATGTCTGCATACTTTTTAAGTTACAAACTGTATTTTTTAAGTGTTTTAAATTAATATTTTAAGTTATAAGTGGGCCCACAAGGAATCTGCGCACGCAGAATTCCGCAGATTTCAGCAGATTTTTAGCCCATGATTTATTCTGTTTATTTACTGGTGTAAATTTATATTTATATTTATTTATTTCAAATTAATTTCAATAATAATAATATTGATGAAATAATAGTAATGAAAATATTCATATGATTTATTTACAATACAGTTTGTAAAGTAATATTTTCTTTTCTTTTACATGAAAGACTTTGTTTACCAAATATAGTGGATCTAATTGGATTCGCATTGTAAACATTAAATAAAAGTTAAAAAGGTATTACTTTTTATTTCCTATCTTGACTTTTAGTTATGATACTCCCAAAATTATTCTGCATAAATCCGCAGATTTTTAACAAAGTACTCCGCAGGAATAGCTAATAATGTCCGCAGATTCCGTCTGGCCATGCTTTGCAGCAATGCTATGTTACAAAATGTAACCTACTTATACCGTAACCATTTTGAGTACGCATTTTTAGATGTTTTGAACCGAATTTACTTGTTGTTATCTATTTTTGTTATTGTAATTATTTTTTTTTGTGCATTGTGCATTTAGTTGTTTAATATCAAGGTTGTTTAATGGCGCTGTTCAATATGCCTTTGAATTGCCTCTTGGGGACAAATAACGTTTTTTTGTTGTTGTTGTTTTTGTTTTTTGAATTGAATTGAATTGAATTAAATTAAATTGAAATAAATGAAATTGAATTGAATTGAACTGAAATTGAGGCATTCGACCGTGTCCCTCATGGCATTCTGTGGAGGGTGCTCTGGGAGTATGGGGTCAGAGGCGCTCTGTTAAGGGCTGTCTCGTTCCTGTATGAACAGAGTAGGTTCGCATTGCCGACAATAAATAAGAATTGTTTTTCAGTGCATGTTGGACTCTGGCAGGGCTGCCCCTTGTCACCAATTCTGTTCATAAATTTTTTGGTCAGAATTTTAAAGCGCAACCTTGGGCTGGAGGAGGTCCGGTTTGGGGACCACAGGATTTCATCTGTCATTTGCAGACGATGTTGTTCTGTTGGCTTCATCAAACATGGACCTTCAGCATGCACTGGGGCGGTTTGCTGCCAAGTGTGACGCAGCTGGGGTGAGAATCAGCACCTTTAAGTCCGAGGCCATGGTGCTCCACTGGAAAAAGGTGGTTTGCCATCTCCAGGTTGGAGGAAAGTCCTTACCCCAGGTGGACGAGTTCAAGTATCTTGGGGTTTTGCTCATGATTGAGGGAAGGATGGAATGTGAGATTGACAGGCAGGAATGGTACAGCAGCAACAGTAATGCGATCAATGTAGCGATCCGTTGTGGTAAAGAAAGAGCTGAGACGAAAGGCAAAGCTCTCTATTTACCAGTCAATCTGCATTCCTACTCTCACCTATTGTCATGAGCTTTGGGTCATGACCGAAAGAACGAGATCTCGGATACAAGCGGTCGAAAAGAGTTTCCTTCACAGGGAGGCAGGGCGCACCCTTATAGATAGGGTGAGAAGCTCTGTCACCCAGGAGGAGTTCGGAGTAGAGCTGCTGCTCCTCCACATCGAGTGAAGTCAGCTGAGGTGGCTCAGGCATCTGTTTTGAATGCCTCCTGGACGCCTACATAGGGAGATGTTCCAAGCATGTCCCATGTAGGTAAGACCCAAGACACACTGGAGGGACTATGTCTTTTGGCTGGCCTGGGAAGGCCTCAAGATCCCCCAGAGGAGCTGAAGGAAGTGTCTGGGGAGAGGTAAGTCTGGAGTTCTCTCCTAAGGCCCCGTTTACACTAATGCGTTTTCGTTTTAAAACGCATAAGTTTTGCTACGGTTACGCCATCCGTCCACACTACACCGGAGTTTTCGAGCCCCGAAAACGGAGCGTTTTGTAAATGCTGGAGAGGCCGTTTTCATTCTAAAACTACTGCTGCTCTGCCTCAGTGTGGATGGGGAAAACGGAGACATCTGAAAAAGGAGGCGTGGCTGCTGAGATTCGCTAATTGATTGGGGCTTTTGGGTGATTGCGTAACCTTCCCTTA
The DNA here is from genome assembly GCA_903798035.1 of Danio albolineatus. Classification (NCBI taxonomy): domain Eukaryota; kingdom Metazoa; phylum Chordata; class Actinopteri; order Cypriniformes; family Danionidae; genus Danio; species Danio albolineatus. The sequence continues at coordinate 1,560,215 of CAIGQQ010033701.1, forward strand.
TTCGTCAAGCCCTTATCACATGACTATAACGCCACCAGAAGACGGCAGACCAGCCTTCACTGTAAACAACAATATGGACACAGAAATGGGAGCGTTGTAGGCACCATTGTGCAGTTAAACTCTGCCTTTTTTACTACAACAGCTGCATACATTCGCAAGAGGCAAGCTATTGTTCCAGCACTCGCTAATCGCTCACGTTTCAATCGACGGAAGCCCTATTTAGAATGCCAAGCGAGACACATGCTTCCTGTTTACCCCACAAGTTCAAAGACATGTGGTATAGGTGAATTGGGTAGGTCAAATTGTCCGTATGAGTGTGAATGAGTGTGTATGGATGTTTCCCAGATGAGTTGGGCATCCGCTGCGCAAAAACATATGCTGGATAAGTTGGCGGTTCATTCCGCTGTGGCGACCCCGGATTAATAAAGGGACTAAGCCAAAAAGAAAATGAATGAATGAAGAAATTAGTTAAATATTGTGTAATTTACAAAAATTAAGTGAACAGCGTATGATACTTTCCTTTTAATACAATTAATATAATCACAATAGTTTAAGCTAATTTTGTCACCGTCTGCCAACACATTCTTCGCCAAAAACACACGTTTCAATCGACGGAAGCCCTATTTAGAATGCCAAGCGAGACGCATGCTTCCTGTTTATACTTGAACGCGCATGCCCAGAGTGCGCGAATGGTCATATGATATACGTTTTTGCTGGAGTAGTGTGGACGGACATATGTTCAGAAACGCTGGGTGAAACGCTAGTGTGGACGCGGATCGTTTTCATGCTAAAACGCCATTTTAAAACTAAAACACACTAGTGTAAACGGCGCCTAAGGCCCCGTTTACACTAGTGCGTTTTAGTTTAAAAACGGCGTTTTAGCATGAAAACGATCTGCGTCCACACTAGCGTATCTCAACAGATCTCCCTCCACCAGAAACGTATATCACGTGACCATTCGCGCACCATTCGCGCACTCTGAGCATGCTCGGTTAAGTATAAACAGGAAGCACGTGTCTCGCTCGGCGTTTGGTTATTGTTAGTCAACAAACGCTGGAGGAACGATGAACGCGATGGCAAAGAAAGCAAGAGAGGTCTTTTTGAGGACAGACGACGAGGTCGAGTTGTTACTTAAAGTAACAAATGAATATAAAACATCCATGGCTATCGAAAATGCCGTGTTTACAGTGAAGGCTGGTCTGCTGTCTGCCGGTGACGTCATAGCCATGTGCGCTTGACGAATAAGGAAAGGATACGCAATGACCCAACGCCCCAATCACGTAGCGGATCTCAGCAGCCACGCCTCTGTTTTCGAAGATATCCGTTTCCCTCCATCCACACTGAAACACAACAGCAGCGTTTTAGAATGGAAACGCTGTCTCCAGCGTTTCTAAAACGCTCCGTTTTCGCACCACGAAAACTCCGGCGTAGTGTGGACGGATGGCGTAACCGTAGCAAAACTTATGCGTTTTAAAACGAAAACGCACTAGTGTAAACGGGGCCTAAGACTGCTGGCCGTTGAATCGGCCCTGGATAAGCGGATGAAAATGACATGACATGAATTGAAATAATAGAAGAGCAAATTTTTGTTCCCTAAAAAAACGTGTATTGATTATTTACAACAACACTTAAAACAACATTTTCTTAGTTTCATTGTCTAAAGCAGAGATGCGCAAACTAGGGATGTTTAAGAGTCTTGTAGACCACAGATGCCAATGAATTGTTTTTTAAATGTGAGGCTGAATTTCTGTGTCATTTCATTTCATGATCTCTTCATGTCTGTGTAAACTTACACACTGCGTATGTCCATGCAGTCAGTTTTGTTCAACCTTTCAGACCAAATATTCCAGCGGACAGAGAGGAAGATGCTCCAGTGGGATTTCTGAGAGCTGCTTTTGACTGTGGAAAAGGAAGAGAGGGATAAGAAAAAAATAACCTTTCCTTACACTGCATCTTTACTTATGAATTTATCATGACCGTGTCCGTACAATACACAGGAATCTCAGCTTCCTTTAATATTTGAAGGTTTAATAATTCATATACTAAAATATGTTCTTTCTCCACTTTCAAACTATCTCCTCTTAGCAGCACTCAAAGTGGTCCAACAGGAGGAGAGGCACGTCTGCGGCAGGAAAGAGTTTAAAGTGGGACTAAAACTCACAGTGAATGTTTGCCTGTCTGTGGGTGTGTGTGTGTGTACATTTGACAAAAGGAAGGACAAGAACTGTTCATTATGCTATATAATTTAGTTTTTAGATCACTTGTGACTTGAAAATTAATTAACTATATTGCTAACAATTTCCTGTAGCAGTTCGCCAGGATCTTACCGTAAATCAATTACAGCAAAAATACTGCATTTTCATTTACAGCACAATTTTGCTAGCTGTATTTGTATTATTTACTGTAATATAGATAGTAATTTTCACAATGCTACTTTAAAATACAGTAACCTACTGCATAACTGTCCTACAGTAAAATACAGTTCATATTACAGTTAAGGCACCACGGTGGCGTAGTGAGTAGCATGTTTGCCTCACAGCAAGAAGGTCGCTGGTTCGAGCCCCGACTGGGTCAGTTGGCATTTCTGTGTGGAGTTTCTCTACGTGGTTGCGTGGGTTTCCTCCGGGTGCTCCGGTTTCCCCCACAAGTTCAAAGACATGTGGTATAGGTGAATTGGGTAGGTCAAATTGTCCGTATGAGTGTGAATGAGTGTGTATGGATGTTTCCTAGAGATGGGTTGCAGCTGGAAGGGCATCCGCTGCGTAAAAACATATGCTGGATAAGTTGGCGGTTCATTCCGCTGTGGCGACCCTAGATTAATAAAGGGACTAAGCCAAAAAGAAAATGAATGAATGAAGGAATTACAGTTAAATATTGTGTAAATTACAAAAATTAAAAGTGAACAGCGTATGATAAAGTACTTTGCTTTAAATACAATTCCTTATAATCACAATAGTTTGAGCGAATTTTGTCACTGTCTGCCAACACATTCTTCGTCAAAAAAACATCTTACTCAAGTGTGTATCAGAATAAAATAATACAGATTTTGAAGATTCCTAAACAAGCACTGAACTGACAAAAGTTGAACTGATTGTCCCGATTGATTAGTTTAAAAGTATCGTATGTTCCCAGGTAACAAAATAATGTCCTAAGAACAGGTTACTAACAAGCCCTTTACAATATGAAAAAGTAATTTCTCAATGTTTTTAGAAGCAAATATATTTTTTAGTTATGTAGTTGTTCTAGGGAAAAATTTGGTTAAAACTGCAAACTATATGAAAAAGTTATATTTAAACATTTTCTGACCACTCTGAAATGAGAACTTTTCACACTGCTCTTATAGTAACTCCGGAAGACCTGAAACCGATCTCTAAATATCCGAATGCATGTGTTTTTTGTGTTTACACGGTCATAGAACAGATCCCATCTGTGTCACATATGAGCAAAAAATCGGAATTGGATCACATTTAACTAGCAGTGTAAAAAAGGGGGCCTAATTAGTACGAATTTATACGATTTTAAAAGCAGGCGTGCTCCCAAGCCGCACATTGAAAGATGAGCAAATCCTATAGAAATGTTCGAATGACATAAAAATCATACGAATTCAAAAAGTCACAAACTGTGTGTCACCCATGTGATGGAACTCGTCGTTAGGGATGGATGGGCGGATCGATATTCTCTGTAGTCTGAAGTATCGATATTCTCGGGGGGGGTTTCTTACCAAGTGATCAGAGATTTTGAAATATCTAAATAATTATAGGGCTGCATATTATATAAAAATTTACTTAAATAGGAACACGAATGGGAACTATAATATTCTTCCGCTGTATCTCCGCTAAAAGGTCAGTGTTATCTCATGGCACAGTGGTACAGACACCACACACACCCAGCGCGGGTTGTAAAACTCGAGAGCGAGCTGTCAACATATTGACTGAACGTAAACGAAGTATCATCTGGAGTTATTGTAAAAGTAATCAGCTAAATGGGGGAAAAATCTACATTCTGTTGTTCCTTCACAAAAACCTGGAAACTGATTCAAATCAGAAAGCACAAATGAATATTGCAACTTAAATTTAAGATTCAATCCAAAGTTCTGCTACTTTTTTTTTTAAATAAGGTGAAGAAATTCAGTTGTGCAGTGTATTATTTTTCATTATATGTATGGTGCTGTTTAGCCAATTATAGCTCTGTTATTTTAATAAATGTAAAAAAAGAATCATGTGTTTTATTTAATAATAATAATAATAATAATAATAATAATAATAATAATAATAATAATAATAATAATAATAAAGGTGGCGACACGGTGGCGCAGTAGGTAGTGCTGTCGTCTCACAGCAAGAAGGTCGCTGGTTCGAGCCTCGGCTGGGTCTGTTGGTATTTCTGTGTGGAGTTTGCATGTTCTCCCCGTGGTTGCGTGGGTTTCCTCCGGGTGCTCCGGTTTCCCACACAGTCCAAAGATATGCAGTACAGGTGAATTGGGTAAGCTAAATTGTCCGTAGTGTATGTGTGCGACTGAGAATGTATGGACGTTTCCCAGAGATGGGTTGCGGCTGGAAGGGCATCCACTGCGTAAAACAAATGCTGGATATGTTGGCGGTTCATTCCGCTGTGGCGACCCCGATTAATAAAAGGACTAAGCCAATAAGAAAATGAATGAATGAATAATAAAGGTGATAAACAGTTTTTAAAAAATCACTATAAAATATTTTATTTAAGTATTGAGAGATATCGATTTAAGTATCGATATCGATGATACTTATCTTGAAATACTTGGTATCGGATAGGAAACAAAAATATTGGTATCGCCCATCCCTACTCGTCGTGTAGAACTAGAAAAATTTAACATGCTTGACTTTCTGCAATGGTGTCGTGAGGCGTCGCAGGCATGGTATCGGCTGTCGTGAACCACGCCACATTACACGAGAAGAAACGATTGAAACTTGTGTCACGATGCGCATTTGTCGTTTACGAATCCCCAAACACCCTACATCAATGAAGTAGTGCCAAAATCGTGACAAATTCGTGTATATCTAGGGGCTTTAGTGTTGCTAAACCACGGTTGGGTTGCGGTTTAACTAGCATTACAATAACCACCATGTTTTTTGTTTGTTTGTTTTTGTCTGTAGTATAATTTTTGCTTATTTTTGTAAATGTAAAAAGCAAAGCTCCCATTTTAAAATCATTACACAAAATTACGTGACCAAAATGAATGACCAGATAACTATGAAAAGCACTGTAAGAGGAATGCTAGCTATGAAAGAAAACACGCTAACGTTAGCTAAAAAGTTTTGAAAGGGTTCACTGTTACCCCTGAAAGCCCTATTTTAGCATATAAAATACCTACCAGTGTTATTAAGGGTTTGGTAAGAGTGGAGTGAATGAATGGTCGTGTGATGATCAGTGGGAGCGGTTGGTCTCTGAGATGTGGGATGTGCGTGACTCCAGCGGAAACTCTCTTTCTCTTCTTCTCCTCCTCACAGCTCTCAGTGCTCCTCAATTTCAGCGCTTCTCTTCCTCTTTTTCTTCACCGATGGGTTTATTTATCTGTCAATATAAGAACTTCATTCCGTCTGGAGAGTTGACCTCGTAAAAAGTGATTCTGTGGGGAAAATCGCCGGATGCGTTGGACAAGTGTCATATGCTCTGTACATACCGTAATGTAAGTATTCAAATCATCTTTCGAGTTCATGTTGGATAAGCTGTATTTATACAACTTGATAAAAACTGTAAGAACATCATTATTATTCTCACTGTGTTAACAATTAAGTGCTGCTGGTGATTACTCACATAATGAAATTACTCACAAATTACTATGGTATTTTATAGTAAAAACGATTTTGTATGCTGCAGTAAAGTGTGTTATAGGCTAACAATATAAAATAATATTTACAACAATTTTTAATGAATGCTACAGCATGTTGTTGCAGCTATATAGTGACCCAGTAAACTAATACTTTAGTTTATACTATAGTAAACTGGGTGTATTATGTATAAAGTTGTAGAAAACGTGCACTTGTTTATCGAAGCAAATGTACAATTACCACAATATATTAATTTAAGTACTTTACTATGATTGAAAAACAAAAGATTACCTATTTACTCTAATTACTATAGTATTTCTTTAATGTGAGTATTCATTTACAAAAATATATATATATTTAGTTGACATTAAATCTCTTAAACAATATAGCCTTAATGAATCAAAGCCTATTGATTTAGATAAATACGGTTGTTTTAATAAACTTAAATATGACTCTGATTGGCTTTTCAAAAGTCCTATTGAATTTATGTTTAATAATATTAAGTAACAATGAAATTATTGTAAGACTCTGGAAACTTCTTTCTGTGTATAAAATTAAAATGTATGTAACTTTTAAAAGCAAAGTACTCTTAAAGCACCTGAGAGGGTTTTACAAAATGATAAGCACTTTTAGATTTTTATAAAGCCAGTGATTTGTAAATCGTGACTATTTTATGGGTTTGAATCAGCCCGAGGTACGAGTTCAGAGACTGTCATCATCACAAAATATAAAAGTCTTATTGAGGGGCTCATTCTGATTCACTTGTGTAGTCATCTTCATTAGCATTTCACAGAGACATGCTTATTTGACAGTAAACAACACTGATTTGACTGATTTGTGGTCTAATTATGAGCCAATAACCTGAGCATGTATGAGTTAGGGTATTTCCATTCCTTAGACATCCTGTTGTGCAAATGTGCTATTTAATGCATCATTATTCAGTTTATTATTCCACTGCTGTGGAGTGTGTTTGGATAGTGTTTAATAATTGCTGAATTTATTATCAAAGAGTGTGTAAATAGGCATCAGATGTACAAAGTTATCATTTATTAATTTTAGCATCAGGCATACTAAATCCAATGTATCCCATGATATTTGGTCATTGTGAGATCTTTTTAAATACAATTAGTGTATATAAGACAATATTTATTAAAAAAAAAATCTCAAATGTACAATATTTTTGAGGGAGTCAAACATTTTTTAATGAAATGGAAAGCTATGTTTAAAAAAAATGTTAAAGGGCTAGTCAACTCGAAATGAAAATTCAGAAATTTTAAATGAATCATTACAAAATTAAATTGAATTATATTTATTTAGAAAAAAAAATCATTATACTAATTTGCTTAATATTCATAAGAAGTATGCATCCTTGCTAAATTACATAATTTTGATGCGAATTGATTACATTAATAGATAAGTGTTATTTATGTATCCTTGGTGAAATATTTAAATATGAACTGCATTAAATATATGAATAAATAAATGTCAGTTCCATAATAATAAATGTAAAGCATCATTGCTGAATTATATTAATCAGAACTGCATTTATCATGTAGGTTTTTAAAATGGCATTCATAATATTACTAATGTTAAATACCAATTGATAAATGTAAAATATCCTTGGTGAATTTGAAATGCATTAATTATCTTAATAAATGAACAATAACGTAAGGCATTTATTTGCTGGATTATGATTATTTGAATTCCATTAATTTAATTAATTAATAGATATAGCTTCCACAAACTCAACCTGATCCGCATTTATTTGCTGGATTATAATTATTTGAATTCCATTAATATAATTAATAAATAGATATCAATATTAATATTAAATAAATCTGAATAAACACAATGAATCATAGCCAACTTATAATAATTTGCACTGCATTTAATATATAAAGAAAAAAAACTTTTAAAAAATATGTATTACCCCTTACTGAATTATTTTCAATTGTATTAATTTGCCGTTTTGGGTTTTTATTTCATCCAACCAGTCATTTTCCTTGTAAATCTGTTTTCCGGCATGCCCAGTTTGTTGATGGAGAGGATTTCGAATGACAGCCGGCACAGTGGTCATCACAGGTGGAATTTTAGCAGCAGTCATCTTGTTGACCATCGTCACAGTTCTATGTTACTGTAGGCTGCAGGTAAACCTCCTCTACTGTTTGATCATTAGTGAAGCTGCAGAAAACATACAGTATGAGCCCGGTTGCATTCAACTATCTGAACAAACTCCAGGTTGCAGAGTATGTTTAGGGTTGACAAATCCAAAGAAATGTAAACTGGTTAAGATGTTTCAAAATGCTTGATTTAAATGTTTTCTGTTAACTCTGGGTTTAACCCAAGATTAGTAATGAACTCTGGAGCGTGTGCGCATAAAACTGTGACACGTGCAGCAAACAGCCAATCACGGCACATGAGAGAGTCCGTTTGAATCAGCACAAATCACTTCTGTGTGAAAGACTAAGAGATATCATAGGAGAGATATCATCAGAAATATAACGCATTTAAACATATAAAGGCCAAAATAAACACTTCTGATACAGCTTAAATTTGAGAAGCCAAGTTAAGAAAATATTATTCAATTAATAAAAATATGATAAAAAATATTATTTTTAAAATAATGTTTATAAAAATATATTATATTAAATCAATGATTTATTTGAATAATGTAGGTTCACAAACAGCTCCTAAGTCATTTTAAAAGCTTTATATATTAAAGCTAATTTATGTGTGACTATTTAAACATGAAAGTTAATGTAAATTAAATGCATAAGTAATATTAACATTTAATTATATGAATTGACGGGGCGCCACGGTGGCCCAGTGAGTAGCGCATTCGCCTCACAGCAAGAAGGTCACTGGTTCGAGCCTCGGCTGGGTCAGTTGGCATTTCTGTGTGGAGTTTGCATGTTCTCCCCGTGGTTGCGTGGGTTTCCTCCGGGTGCTCCGGTTTCCCCCACAAATCCAAAGAAATGCGGTACAGGTGAATTGGGTAGGCTAAATTGTCCGTAGTGTATGAGTGTGTGTGGATGTTACCCAGAGATGGGTTGCAGCTGGAAGGGCATCCGCTGCGTAAAACAAATGCTGGATAAGCTAGTGGTTCATTCCACTGTGGCAACCCCAGATTAATAAAGGGACTAAGCCGAAAAGAAAATTAATTAATTCAAAATGGTCACAAATTGTATTTTCTCGTATTTTAACCAAAAGGAGCAGTTTTAAGACAGCTTTATTTCCTTTAGTTTTAGTGTAACAGCTAGTACAGAACAAAATAAAGATGAAAATGATGCTTTTTTGTGAGATATTTAAAACTAACGTATATATTATGATTTGGATGTCAAATGTCTATATACAAGCATTTAAGTACTTTTACTCACCAGCTGCTTCTTCTCATTGCAAGAAAATGCCATCTGGAAAAAATTCTCCAGGGATATTGCAGAAAAAATTCCCAGATGTAGTAGTCAACACTGTATTAGCATTAGATGCATGCCAAGTTCAGACTGCATGATTTTAGCCCCGATTTTGACTCGCCGACAGGTTTTGAGAAATTGCAGACAAATGCCTGAAATCACAGGCAAATCGGTGCTCGTGCACACAGATGACAATCACACAGTATGAACTATTAATGACGCGATCTGAGATAATCGCAAATGAGTCGCCGATGCCCGTGAGATATTTGGCGTGCTGAATATCTGGAGCTGTCGGCGATTCAAATCATGCTGTGTGAAATGAGTTTTGACTGAAAATAACATCAGCGATCACCTAGAGCCAATCAGAAAGCAGCATCCATGCTAGTGGGAAGCTGCGGGAGGAGAAGTTACCACAATATCAACAAGCATGGCTTTGTTTGAGAAAAGGCATTCTTTTTTGCTGCAAATCAGCGCAAATGCAATTTGCATGGCAAGTTTCTTGCGGGCTACCACCTTTTATAATCATTCCACTCTCATGTGACAACTCCAGTGTTGCACGCGTGACCGCGCGTTGTTTACATGTCACTTCTCGCGTGTGTTTGGTTGTATTTGCAAACCGAGACAAAGTTGTCGGCGATGCTCCTTTTGTAAAGTCATGCAGTGTGAAATCCCCTGTCCCGATCCATCTTGCAGTGTAAACACAGCACTGACGGAACGCTAGCCCAGATAGTCACACAGCCAAAACATCAGTGTACATTTAACTCAATTTGAGTTTAACTTTACACTCCTTGGGTGTACATATGACTCCCTCCATTTTAGAGTTAAAATAACACTTTCTACAGTGTGACATTTGTACATTATCCACAGAGTTTATTTTAACAGAGTTTATTCTTACATCAGTTTGTGTTACTCTTCAATGTGTTAATATTTTTTCCTATATTATCATTGGTGTGTGTGACCAATACCAGTGGTCAAATATGTTGAAAATAGTTTTAATTCATTTAATGTTCATTAATCTTTTCAGATAATTTTAATACATTCAACTCTTTGCATTTTAAAATGCAACAAGACATGTTTCAAGTTAAGGTAAAACATATTGGTTTGATCACTGTTTGTGTGAATGAACCGGTTCGAGTTAAAAAAAAAACTTCATGTAGTGGTAAACACACTGCATATTGGGTTAAAAGTTTGGGTGAAAAAACTCTTAAATATACGCTCTTTCACACTCCTGGATTAAAATGTACTCCGGTTTTAACACCCAAAAAAATCACACTATATATTTAACACTGGAATTTTTGCTGTGCATGCAGTGTGAAAACATCTGTGACACGACTACTTTGAAAATCATGCAGTCTGAACTCGGCATAACTCTGTATGACAAGGAAGCAAATCAGCTTCTAACACTGAGAGGGTTATTTTATTTTGATCTAACTCTGGAATTTCAACACTTTACTCTGAATTAACAGTAATATTTAACATTAATGAATTTGCAAACATAAAAATATTAGTCAGAACTCCCCATTCTCTCTCATCTTCCTTAATAAGTATACCATCTCTCTCTGCACATTAGTATTACTGCTGTAGAAGAGACGAGTTGGAGGAGGAGGATGATGAGGAGGAGGCCAACGTCGCCAAGCCATCTCCAACTCCACTGCGCCACCTGAGTCCACCAGAGAGTCCACTGAGTCTCCAACATTTCCCCGAATACGCCTCTTCCAGTCAGCTGCTAATGACTGCAGAGCCCTTTGAGGTCAACGGACCGCTCAGCTTTCCCCAATACAACCCCCGAACGCCCTACAAGACGCCCCGCTCCTACACGTTCTGTCCGTCCTGCTCGGGGTACCTGCCGCTCTACATGAGCCCGCAGGAGAGTCTGCGAAACGGAGGAGGCCGGATCAGCTACAGGACTCTGCAGCAAGAGGAGCTGGAGCTGCCCATGGACACGCCGAGCTTCCACAAACTCAACCTGATCCGCTCGCTCACCATGCAGGAGGTGTTGACCCCTCATAGCGTCAGCACAGACGTGTAGCGGCTCCACGGTTGTGTGGTTCACATTCGTTATGCTGCTTCGTTTTATTACATCCTACACATCCACTTGCTTGATCTGTCAGGCAGATATTCATGTACTACACCAGGGGTGATCAACCCTGCTCCTGGAGATCTACCTTCCTGCAAAGTTTCACTCCAACCCTGATCAAACACATCTAAACCAACTGAGTAGGATTTGAAATCTGAGTAATTAAAGATTTGTTAATTAAAGTAGTTAAAGAAAGGTGTGTTGGCTCAAGGTTGCAGCTGAACTCTGAAGGAAGGAAGATCTCCAGGAGCAGGGTTGAACGCTCTGTACTTCACCATTTTGGTCCTTGATTCTTATTGGTTGATCCATGTTCAAAGCTGTTGTAAGCACTCTAAAGTCTAAAGTCTTGTCGTCGATCCCAGTTGTGTGAGCAACAAATGATAACTTGACTTCTAGTTGATCATTTGGAAAAGTGGCTGAAGATAGATTTTTCTGATGAATCATCTGTTGAGCTGCATCCCAATCATCACCAATACTGCAGAAGACCTACTGGAACCCGCATGGACCCAAGATTCTTACAGAAATCAGTCAAGTTTGGTGAAGGAAAAATCTTTGTGTTTGGGTTTGGGGTTACATTCAGTATGGGGGCGTGCAAGAAATCTGCAGAGTTGATGGCAACATCAACAATCTGAGGTATCAAGACATTTGTGCTGCCCATTACATTACAAACCACAGGAGAGGGCAAATTCTTCATCAGGATAGTGCTCCTTCTCATACTTCAGCCCAGTCACCAGACATGAACATTATTGAGCATATCTGGGATAAGATAAAGGAGGAGGCATTGAAGATGAACCCAAAGAATCTTGATGAACTACTGCAAGAGTCCTGCAAGAACGCTTTCTTTGCCATTCCAGATGACTTCATTAATAAGTTATTTGAGTCACTTCAGAGATGTATGGATGCAGTCCTCCAAGCTCATGGGAGTCATACACAATATCAATTATTTTTCCACTGCACCATGACTTTATATTCTATACTGCACATTATTTGTGTTAAGTGAAAAGACTTTTGTCTAAGCAAAGTCAGACCTTACTGTCCTTATTAAATAATTCAAATCAAGACATGGTCATATTTTATTTTAGTAAAATAAGCGGAATCTAGAGCCCTTCACCTTTCATATAAGCCACTTCTGATACCAAATGATCAAATAGAAGTCAAGTTATTGTTTGTTTTTCCTAAAATTTGGATAGCCGACAAGACTTTTGTCAAGTAGTGTACACCTATTGCTTGGCAACCATTTCATTATCAGTACCGAACCAAAGAAACGGTTTGATTTGCTTTGTTTTAGTTTGTGATATATACATGTTATAAGAGCAATAACTGCCGTGAAGATGTGGTTTACTTGGAATTTATAAAAGCCTAGAGGGTTTAAATAAGAGCCCTTAGCTGTTGTAAATCAAATGTAACCCTATTAAAAAACTGGTTGGCTGGTTTTAGAGGGGTTTGGGCCATTTCCAGGCTGGTTTCCAGCCATTTCCAGCCTGATCTTAGCTGGTCAGGCTGGGAGACAATCAGCTAAAACCAGCTTGACCAGCCTAGCCAGGCTGGGAGCCCAGCCAAAACCAACTATGCCCAGCCTAAACCAGGCTGGCTAAGCGGGTTTATGCTGGTTTTAGCTGGTAATTTTCCAGTCTGACCAGCTAAGACCAGGCTGGAAATGGCCAAAACCCCTCTAAAACCAGGCTGGTAGCTTAGGCTGGTTTAAGCTGTTTTGTTCAACAAGGAAACCACAACCTCTTATGACGTAATGATTTATTAGCAGAGTTACATCTAATACATTCACTCGCTTGAATTAGCAGGAAGATATTCATATACTACACCATTTTGGTCTTTGATTCTGATTAGTTGAGCCATCAAAGCTGTTTTAAAATACTCTACAAACATACACCTGTGACCGTCGCAGCCATTCCATTATGAGTACTAAGCCAAAGAAACTGTTTGAGATGCTTTGCTTTAGTTTGTGATATAATTGGTTTATAAAAGCAATAACCTCCATAAAGCTGTGATTTACTGTAAAATTATAATAGCTAATACCTTTTAAACAAGGCCCTTAGCTGCTCTGTTAAATGTAAACCACACTCTATTATGATTATTACTTTATCAGCACAGTATGCACATAACACGCTTATATACATTCAGATTTATTGTTTCTAGATTACCATAAATTTTGCCTCTACATAAATCTAATGACATTTTAAGGAACTTATGAAAGAAGTTTTATAAATAAATGTGCAGATCATCTAGTACACACATGCACACACACATACTCAAACTCTCCCCATTGGTTAAGCAGGAAAGTGATTGACAGATTAATTTAACTGCTTTGTGTTTACACTTCTGGTTATTTACTCACAAATGGCATACTTACAGTAATCGATTAACAGTTTAGATCATTTATTTTTAAAATACACACATTAAAGGCATAGTCAACCTAAAAATGAACTCACTATTTAATTTACTGAATGTAACTGTCCCTTTAAGATGACATTATGCTTTAATCCTAAAACGCAGTGAGTGACTCAAAACAAATGTAAAGCGCGTATGAAAATCAATACGGGACATTATTTCATTAATTTCATTATCAAGATATTAAATAGTGTCCAATTTTTAAACACTTTTATTTCATAAAATAAAACATATTTTAATTGAACTTATAGGGCTTTTTAAATGGCATGAAAATAACTCAAAATGTGGATATTTCACATCTGTTTGTCCATCACTAGTATTTACTGCTGTAGTGAAAAGTAGATGACTACAATATTCATTATTTGGGTTTGTTTTGATTATAGATGGTGTGGATGTACAGTATGTGTAAGAAGTCAAATCATATCACCGACTCAAGTGGTTTTCACACGTGGGATTGTGAATTTGTGTGTCTGTTTGTATGAAGAATTGAACTGGCAGGTTTTTATAATTCTCTGTGTTCTCATCTTTGTGTGTGCAGCCACTCAATTTTTGTCAAAAACCCACCAGAGTCTGTTATGAACGCAGTATTTGTTGATATTATGTACCTTGTGCGGGTTTAATAAGCATATTTTGAGCTCTATGTTGTAAATGAGTATATTTCACTACACTGCTTGCTGGCCAGCAGGTGGCGTCAGTTCATGCAGGAAAAATAAGGTCTATCCATACTTTGAGCCATTAAAAAACATTAAACTAGAGACGAAGCGTGTGTGTCTGTGTGCGTGCTAATATCAATGCTAAACGCCAACAGGCTTTCTGCAGCTTTTTGATTAAGTCATGATCTAAAATGTTTTAAAAACATTCTCTATATTGAAAACGGGTCTCATATTGAGTAGTCATTACTAAAATAACTCAGATATAGACAAAATTGGGCGACACGGTGGCCGAGTGGGTAGCACGTTCGCCTCACAGCAAGAAGGTCGCTGGTTCGAGCCCCGGCTGGGCCAGTTGGCATTTCTGTGTGGAGTTTGCATGTTCTCCCCGTGGTTGCGTGGGTTTCCTCCGGGTGCTCCGGTTTCCCCCACAAGTCCAAAGACATGCGGTACAGGTGAATTGGGTAAGCTAAATTGTCCGTAGTGTATGTGTGTGAATGAGAATGTATGGATGTGTTTCCCAGAGATGGGTTGTGGCTGGAAGGGCATCTGCTGCGTAAAACAAAAATGCTGGATAAGTTGGCGGTTCATTCCGCTGTGGCGACCCCAGATTAATAAAGGGACTAAGCCGAAAAGAAAAAAAAAATAGACAAAATTTTATGAAAACACTATGGACATATACACAGCAAATTTGCCAGTGTACATTTTACACCACAGGTGTTGAATTTAACACTTTTCTGGTGTCTATATGAGTCCCACCAGCAAAGTGTCCAGTTTACACTTTCAAAAGTGTTGAATATATACACCTCTGCAATATTTGTTTATATGAAATGTGTATATTTTAATGTTTTAACACCCTGGAATAATATAAAATGTAAACAAACTTTTGTTACAGCCTAACTAAAATGAGTTTAAGCACATCAATTAAAGAATCATGGAGAATGTGACAAAACAGAATTTTGAAAATTAAGGTTTTACAAAGGTATTTAGGACAATTTGTGTAATTTAACAAGTAGCATAGGCCTATATATGCAAGTAAAAACTGCAGCTTATGCTATTAAATGCGGAAAATGACGTACCTCAACACCAGGTGGCTTTAATGTGGTTAACGCTGTAATGATTCACGGGTATACTCCCACAATCCCGATCTTAAAGTTGCAAAATCGGCTTCTTAATTCTAAAATGTTAAAACCCTGACTCTTGTCAATTGTTTGCTTTTATGTCAAGTTTCCAAATTAAGGAGCCGCCATTAATGAAAAGGTAATCGTCTAATGCGGACCGTATTGACTCAGTCACTTCAAGTTCCCGTATGTGCAACTAACACCGATGAGGAGTATGGAAAAGCAACACCAGAAATGCACACTGTTAAAGTCACAATTTAACCCACATCAGTGCTAAAAACAGTAAATGTACACTTGGATTTTAACACTATAACACTACAGGGGCTTACACCAGAAATTCAACACCTCACAGTTTGCTGTGTACACTACTTGACAAAAGTCTTGTCTCCTATGCAAGTTTTATGAACAACAAATAATAACTTGACTTCTAGTTGATCGTTTGGCATCAGAAGTGGCTAATATGAAAGGCGAAGGCCTATAGATTACGATTATTTTACCAAAATAAAACATGATCATGCCTTGATTTTTACTTATTTAATTAGGACAGTAAGCTTTGACTTTGCTTAGACAAAATTCTTGTCACTTAACAGAAATAATGTACAGAATAGAATATGAAGTCATGGCGCAGTAGAAAAAAGATTTAATACTACATATGACTCCCATGAGCTTGGAGGACTGCATCTAAACATCTCTGCAATGACTCAAATAACTAATAAAGAAAGCGTTCTTGCAGGACTCCCAGAGTTCATCAAGATTCTTCGGATTCATCTTCAATGCCTCCTCCTTCATCTTGCCCCAGACATGCTCAATAATGTTCATGTCTGGAGACTGGGCTGGCCAACCCTAAAGCAAGCCCCCAAAAATGTCAAATTAAATTAATAAAATAAAATAAAAACACGGAATTCGTTTGGAGTATACTATTTATTCTTCTTAATATTTTGAGGTACACAAATGTTTTTTTTATTCATCAAGAATATCAAATGACTTACATCTGATTGCTTTTTGTACTTGAGGTAAGGTAGTACAATAGGTTTATTGTGGATATGAATCAGATGCATTTTTAACCATAGCATGTTCAAGTTTCAGGACTCACTCAACGACAAAAAACAGATCCATTGTCGATTCAAATTAAAAAAATGATACATTAATGAATGAATGAGATGCATATAGATTAAGAGAAGCCAATAAAACTACTGCTGTAATTAATAAATTAACATAAGCCCACGTCTAGCAAGAGTTAAGACAAGACACTGATGGTGAACAGAATTTAAAAATAATAATTAACTAATCATCACCACCATAATTCCTCAGTTGATTGATAACATTAAGAATTACAAACATTTTTATTGTGAAAAGCTTGCAAAAATGTTATGTTTACATATCTAAATGAGGCATTGTTTAATGTAATATGCACTAATTTGCATACACTTCTAGCACAAGTCTTCATTGTTTTATGAATTATTATTTTTTATTTTGTGACCCAGGACTACGAATCCAGTCTTACGTTGCATGGGTATGTTTGTAGGAATAATCAAAACTTTTTCATTAAATCTAATTAAATTTATGCCACATTTTCTAAAGTAACACTATCTGTATTTCGCTTTTCGCTTGTACTGTACGGTGACTCTGAACTGTCAAAACACCTCTTAAAACGCTTTTTCACACTTTATATCTTGTCTTTGTCTTGTCTTTATCTTCAGTTCCCTCATTTTCATTTTATTTTGTTTTTTACTTGTTGTTTAACCTATTATTTTTATGCAACAGTCAAGTTGCATGTAAATTTGCTATGCAAAGAAAGAGAAATCATTTATTCAGGGTTCGTACGGTCATGAAGAACCTGGAAACGTCATGGAATTTTGACATGTCATTTTCCAGGCCTAGAAAAGTTTTGGAAAACTGAAAAACCCACAAACATTTTGGAAAACTCACGGAAATATGTTGAACAAATGTCTGTATACTTAAATATAGGTTAGTTGTCTTTACTTCTTTTCTGTCTATGGCCAAACCCATGCCCTCACATTATTAGTGCTGTGTAAACATTATCTAAATACATTTTACATGGATATAAAGATTCATTTAAACTAAATGTTGCAAGCTTTATGATATGCTGTAATAACTTTGAACCAGCATCATTTTTCCTATTATTTACCACACATACGTAGACATTACATAAAACATTAGGTCATGAAAATTTACTTAAAAGTGCAGGAAAAGTCATTGAATTTTAGTAGTACAAATGTGTATGAACCTTGTTTATTTTTGTGCTGATTTATGTAAAATCGTGAATATAGGTCTATATAATCACCTTGCAATTTTAAAATTATTGCTTATTTTTCTTTGAGTGGGCTATTCAGTTCATAAGATCAGTTCAAACTTTTATATTAAATAAAATCAGTTGTTTAAGGTATAAAATATATATAACATTTTTAAATATTTTTATTTATCGGCTATAGTACATTGGCCTCCAAATTTTAAGAGTTACCGGTTATCGATTTCAGCCAAAAAAATCCGGTGCATTCCTAAAACAAACAGCTTTTTTCACCCACTGGATCAACATTGACGGATTCATTGTTCACATAAACAATAACAATGTGTGCAAGCAAAATAAACATTGCGAATTTTGATTTCACACTCACTTGAACAGTCACGCATGTCTGCCAAGCACTTGTTTACATAGGAAAACAATGGAAAATTGCAATGGAATGGAAGAATATGTTCTGTTTGAATGGCCCCAAGTGTAAATCCAAGAGCCAAAAAAACTCCAAATCTCAAATTGGACAGGTGCATGAAAAAACAGTGTTTTCGCCAGCAGTGTCTCGCCTTAAAGCGAATAAAAGAGCAGAGGAGAGCGTGAGAAGCAGCAGTGGCCTGAGGCTCAGCCTGTGATTGGATGTACAGTGCTAAAATCTTCAGCCAGAGGTAACGTTCAGTATACAGTTGAGGTCAAAATGATTAGCCCTCCTGTGAATTGTTATTCCTTTTTAAAATATCTCCCAAATTATGTTTAACAGACCAAGGAATTTTTCACGGTATTTCCTAAAATATTTTTTCTTCTGGAGAACGTCTGATTTGTTTTATTTCAGCTAGAATAAAAGCAGTTTTATTTCATTTTTAAACATTTTAAGGTCAAAATTATTAGCCTCTTAAGCAATGTATTTTCAATCGCCTACTGAAAAAAACAACATCATTAAACATTACCTCATTAATTTTTCTTTGGCTTAGTCCCTTTATTTATCAGGGGTCGCCACAGCGGAATGAACCGCCAACTTTTCCAGCATATGTTTTAAACAGCAGATGCCCTTCCAGCTGCAACCCAGTACTGGGAAACATCCACACACATTCACAAGACTGAAGCAGATCTCCCTTACTACAGTAAGAACTTTACCAACGGTTATATGATGTATTTGTTATGGAGTTTATTCAAGCCTTTCTACAAGAACGAGGCCCACACAAGGTCGTTATAAAGTTTGCACTCGCACACACACCCGTTCATATTTAGCTTTGCTCAGTTTTTGCACGGCCAGTGTGACAGAATACAGAATACACTGCTGTATGGACATCTATTGTGATGATGTACATAATAAACCTCATTGAAGTCCATGAACCTGGATTGAAGAGTCATTCATTTATTCATTTTCTTTTCGGCTTGGTCCCTTTATTAATCTGGGGTCGCCACAGCGGAATGAACCGCCAACTTATCCAGCATTTGTTTTATGCAGCGGATGCCCTTCCAGTTGCACCCCATCTCTAGGAAACATCCATACATTCTCATTCACTAACATACACTATGGTCAATTTAGCTTACCCTATTCACCTATATCTTTGGACTTGTGTGGGAAACCGGAGCACCCGGAGGAAACCCACACGAACACAGGGAGAACACGCAAACTCCACACAGAAATGCCAACTGACCCAGCCGGGGCTCGAACCAGTGACCTTCTTGCTGTGAGGCGACAGCACTACCTACTGCGCCACTGTGTCACTGAATTGAAGAGTCTTCTTTTATAATTGTACTGACACTATGCGGCTGTGATGAAGAATTATGAAGTGATTTTACTGTATTTATTACAAAAATGCCCTGTTTTAGAAATGTTTTACACTTGTAAAACTCATTCTTGAGGTGCTGCTGAACACAGAGAGCTGAAGAGATCGATTAATCCCAGCTGCTTCGCGCACATCTTGTCTTGTTGATATGATTGACGGGTTACTACGGAGATATGTTAATACGTGGCTGTCAATCAATTCGGTGGCCAGGGAAACCGCAGTCCTGCATCACGAAAAATACCTCAAAATGGGAGGGATTTGGATCCAATTGTAACATTAGGAAATTTAAAGGGCACATATTTGACCCCTTTTTTATATTTAATATAAGTGTTTTGTGTCAGCAAAATTTGTCTGAAAAGTTTCAGCTCAAAATACCCATCAGATTATGTATTATAGCTGTTTGAAGTCCGTGTATTGTAGCTCTAAACGGCTTTTTGCTGTTTTTGGTACTGGGCCTTTAAGGATAGTCCTCCCCGCCCACCGTTCCCACGTGTCCGTCAGCTACCTCAATCTCCGCTCTCGACTGCGTCAGACAGATAGACGCAACAGGAACAGATGTAAAGGAAGCAGATCTCA
This sequence comes from Danio albolineatus, assembly GCA_903798035.1. NCBI lineage: Eukaryota > Metazoa > Chordata > Actinopteri > Cypriniformes > Danionidae > Danio > Danio albolineatus. Next base: position 1,580,303 of record CAIGQQ010033701.1, read on the forward strand.
CTACGTTAGAGAAATACTACAGTAAGAACGTTACCAATGACTGTTTGATGTGTTTGTTGAGGAGTTGCAACGATGAGTCACACACAATGTAGTTACAAAGTTCACGCACGCACACATGCACACACACAGACAGCGCGCGCGTTGAGCTTTGCACTGCTTTTGCAAGCAAACGTGAAAGGATACAGGTTAATATCCACTGCTGTATGGATATCTGTTATGTTAATGTACAAAATAAACCGATTTAATGTCAACAAACCGAGATTGAAGCGTCTTTTTTGCTGACACGCGGCTGTGCTGATGAAGTAAAGCTGAAGTGAATCGCTGTAGGTCATTAACATGCACTGTTTTAAACACGTGTTAAACTTGTGAAACTCACTCTTGATCACGTTTGATGGTGATTGATGACCTTCGCGAACTGAACAGATCTTTTATTTCCGGTTGCTTTGCGCACGTCCTGTCTTGTTGATATGATTATACGCGTTACTACGGAGACATGTTAATACGCAGCTGTCAATCAATTCGGTGGGCGGGGGGACCGCACTCCTACGTAGAGTTGCGGTCGGTCTCTAAACCGCTCCAATTGGTCCACCGTTTTTATGCTGTTAAATTGGAAAAAAAAGGACTGGGTGTGTTTATATCAGCCCAAAATGACCGTCTATACACTATACCTACACATATGACTGTCCAAACAGCTTAAAAAGTAGATTTTTTTAAAATAGGTGCCCTTTAAAAAAAAGAAACTTATTGTGTTTATATCACCCCAGAATGACTGTGGACACAAAACAAAAGATGATTTTCATCATAAGTGCCCTTTAAAATATTACCCCATCTTTAAACAATGACTTCTAATTCAGGAGGGCTAATAATTCTGAGTGTGCATTCAGTATATCCACCTCTGCCACTGCCAGATAATAAACATCTCATAAAACCAGACTTGTAATAATAAATACTTTTATGACATGCAATATAATCCTCTGAGCAATAATCAAATAACTTAATATTTCCTTACTGTATCCCACAACGGCGGGACATTGTCGTGAAGTAGGCATCGTTTTAGTAATGAGATAGTTTAAATATAAACAAATACTGATTCAGAATTCCCTCACTGCGATCCTCATCCTGATGATGGTGATGATGTATGGAGAGAAGAGTTAGGAAGATCGAAGGTTTCGGCAGGAATGGCAACAGGCCTTGCTGTAGTACCAGTGAGCGCAGAGGTTCACCTTCAGAGCCAGAGAGCAGTTGGTGGTGGGACGATCCTGGCAGTTTTCATCTAGACAAGGAATAATGCACTGTATGTTAGCTTTCGAGATTTCTTTGGACATCACACTGTATAGACCAGGGGGTGCCCAAACTTTTTCTTATGAAGGGCCAAAAACTAAACTTGATTGAGGGTGGAGGGCGAAGTTTTCAATATAATTTCCTAATTTATTATTATAATTCAATATATAAGTTATGATATAATTTAATTAAAACTATAATAGGTAATATTTAAAATACTTTAATTGTATTAATAATTATACATATTTGTACATTTTATAATAAATATCTTACCATAAAAAATACATTTAAAACATTAAAAAAATAAACATTGCCTCCATTCACTTCCTGATGTCTTCTGCAACGTCCGCTATCCATCAAGTAACTGTATTTTATTTATTTATTTATTTATTTATTTTTTATCTGATTCATTTCACAACATTTAATTGAAACATTTAATTTCAGTTTGCTTTTTTGTAGCTCAACAGTTAAAAAACAAAAGTTATGTTAAATTACAAATGACAATCTCTGTTAAAGGCATTCCCCCAAAATTCATCATTCTCAGATGGCATGGAGGGCCAAATCAAAGGTTACCCTAGTTTGGGCATCTGTGGTATAGACCCTTTCAATGTGGTGATGTCACTGGCCCATTGTTATCAAACTCTTTTATAACTGTAACAAGAGGCAATTCAATTATAACTTAGACCCAATCCCAATTCTACCCCTTAGCCCTTCCCCTTACCCCTACCCCTCGTTTTGCGCGTTCACGTCAAGGGGTATTGGTGTCCCAATTCTCTTTAGCTTGAAGGCGTAGGGCTAAGGTTACGATCTTATTGCCACATTAGATCATTATGATAACATAATATACGCCTTCAGTGATTTCCTTCAGTTATGCCTTCAGTGATGCAACTAAAGTGTTTTCTATTTTTGTACCCCTACCCCTTCCTCTTCCCCTTGGCCCTTACAACCGAGGGTTAAGGTGAAGGGCTTCAAAACTTACCCCTAAGAATTGGGACAGCACTTCAATAACTGCACACATCATTATATGTCATCGCGATCTCTTGCTTCATATGAGATCAGACGATCACGACTGCTGGAGTTATTCCAGTTGTGTTATTTTTTGGTGTTTATCTTCAGGAAATCACTGAAGGCGTATATCATGTTATCATAACGATCTAATGTGGCAATAAGATCGTAACTGTACTGTGTATTTACACAGTGGCCATATTTATCTATGTAAACACATGAAAACAACATTAACATTATAGCAGACACTGTAAAAAGCTCATTCCCAGACACTAGACATTACTGACAGGGTATTCGAGTGTCATCGTGTGTCAGAATGTTGTGGGACTGCTGTACATGAGTTATGATTATGGATTATAGAATGTGAAATTTAGCTGGGGTTTTTTTTCGTTTTTTTTTTAAAGCATGACGGTAAAAGACGAACGCGGTTATGATTCTATTAAAACATATGTTTGTTTGTCGTAAAAATTCGTAATAATGACAAAAAATACTAATTTATGAATCTCCTTACTTCCGGGTTCAACTATCCTGCCGCGGAGGCAGGTGCATTCTGGGAATTTTTTTTACCCCTCCGTTTTAAGTGTGGTCCTGAAAAATCTTTGTTCGAAGGGGTGTATACCCCTTACTCTTAGCCCTACGCCTTCAAGCTAAAGCGAATTGGGACTCCACTACCCCTTGACGTGAATGCGCAAAATGAGGGGTAGGGGTAAAGGGAAGGGCTAAGGGGTAGAATTGGGATTGGGCCTAAGTATTTTTCCTAATGGCCTAGTTTATGCCCCTTTTAATGAGATGTAAAATATGTCTCTGATGTCACTAAAGTGTTTGTGATGTTCCAGCTCAAAATACCCCACAAGTAATGTTTTATGTCTCATTGAAACTGCCACTTTTAGGCTTTTAGGCTTCGTACTTGTGCCACTTTGGTGACTGTTGCTTTAAATTCAAATGAGATTGTGCTCTTTTTAAAAGAGGGCGGAGCTACAATTGCTTATGTGTGAGCATAGTGGCAGATTTAAAGACAAGAGTAATGTCCTATGCTAATGAGGGAGAGATCGTCACTAATGGGCGGGATTTGTCCCTCTGCTGACACGTACAAAGGGAGAATGTCAATCAAAGCGTTTCTGCATACTGTTTTTATCAAGTGTGATTATAAAAAATCTAATTAAAACATTTTTTACCATTGGTAGCTGGTTATATTCACAGAGTTTTGTCACACAACTGTGTTTAAATAATTTGAAATCTATTATTTTTTTTCTATTGAAGTCATCAACTGTTTGGTACCGACATTTTTCAAAATATCTTATTATGTGTTGATTGGAATAAAGAAGATGGAACAAGTGGAGGCCGATGTTGACATAATGATTGATTTGTGGCTAAACTGTGACTAAACTAATTTGAATTAATGAATCCTTATTGTGAAGTGTTAGCCCAATATATTAAACAGTAAAATATAACAAAGTAAAGCAACCTGGAGGTTCGGTGGGGCAGGGCTGAAGTGCACAGGTCTGCTTGTTAACAGGTTTGGTCAAAGGGTCACATCCACGAACAAGCTCTCGCCCCTGATAACACTTCACATCTCTCATCCGCACACCCACACCACACGTCTTGGTGCACTGAGAAACAGTTGAGTTCAAGTAAAGAGGAAAGAAACAAAGCAGTGAATTACACCAAATAATCACTTGAGAAAAGAGACTTGATGCTTCTTAAAGGGATAGTTCACACAAAAAAAATGAAAGTTTTGCCATCGTTTAGTCACTCTTGACTTGTTCCAAACAGTTTGAGTTTTTTTTTTGTCTTGTTAAACACAAAAGAAGATATTTTGAAGAATGTTGGAAACCGGTAATCATTGACTTCCATAGTATTTGTTTTTTCTATTATGGATGTCAGTGGTTACCGGTTTCCAACATTCTTTAAAATGTGTGTTGAATGGAACAAAAAAACTTAAACTGGTTTCAGTATCAAAGATTTCTGTTTGAACTATCCCCTTAAGGAGAGACGCTTCAGGCAAAAATGTTGTTTTTCATCCACTTATCAATTTTGAGGTTTTTGCTTTGGATCATACCTGTCAACATTGGGATGTGAAAATAAGGGATAAGCCCACCATAACATGGGATAACACCTAATCTTTTTTTACTGTATAACTTACACATTCTGAATAAAGAGCAACGAATTTCATTTATTTAGATTTTTTGTTTGATTACGTTAAATAACAGAGATGTCACTTTAAAAATGCGCACATCTAACGTTATAATGAAAGCATTTGATTGCTTTCTTAACATTTTATGCTCATTTAGGACAAAATTAGTTCTGTTTAAAAATAAAACCCCATCAAGATCGACATCTTTAGATGTTATTATTATTAATTATGTGTATATGTCTGTATTCAAACAGGCACCCAAAACCCAGTATCCACTTTCGCTACGCTTCAAATCTCATGTACAGATTCCGTTTGGGAAACAGTCTATTTATCACTATGGAGCGTGTCAGCTGACAGCCACGCAGTGCTATATGACTGCTTGGAGGATTGCATTGGAGGAGCGACGACACCTGTAATGAAAAGGAAAGGGAATCCCTCTGTTTTTATGTTTATTCTAAAGTGTTTCATGCCTAAATAAAATAAAAGCACAGAACAGACTCACATTTAAGAGCAAGGGGCGACCCCTGGTGGTTCGGCGGTATGGGTTGTGTATAGGGATGATCGGCTCTTTAATCTTTATTGCCACCCTTCAGAGAAAGACTGAAAATATGGGAGAAATATGGAAAAAATAGCTTTACGGGATGATAGTGAGATAGAACTGTAAAATACGGGAGAATCCCGGGAAAAACGAGAGGGTTGACAGGTATGCTTTGGATAAAGAACTTTACACTTTTAAGTGCTTCATCTTTCACATTTTATCAATTTGTCTTAGTAGGTTTCAATTACAATTCATATTGTTAAAGGCTGTTTTCTCAAAATGACGTTTTTATCCTGCACTGAGCCAAAAACATCCACTTCAGCAGCTTTACATACACCAGACTTTACAGTTTTATTCACTTCTAAGAATCTGAAAGTCTTTACAGAGGGATTCATTCTGACATGCAATACGCTGGGACCATTGTTTTTGTTTACTGTACATCCCTCAAAATGTTCTGTAGGTTCTTTCCGTGTGGGAATGACATCAGAACCCAAAACATCATTCGCCATTGGTTCCCTCAGCATCACATTGTTTTGTCACTCTTTCTCCACGAGTGAATCTGCAATCCTCCAAGCACAAGCTATGTTTTGGGAGTTTGTAATATTTTATTAACGCAGACTAGCACATAATGCCTGGCAGCATGCAGTCAAACATGGTAGAATCAACTGTAATTGACCTCATCCAGATATATTTTGAGCTAATATGCAGCTGAGCTTACAACTTCCCAGCAATCTGATACAGCTTGCGATTTGTATTTCAATACACCATCATACACTGAACAGACATATGAAAAGTTTCACCTCAGACCACGGCGTTGTGTACCATTTGAAGCAAGGCCTCTCGAAGCAGGTGTCTTCATCCGCTGGCTGCTTGCTGGCGTCACACTCCTCTTCCTCATTTATCTGGACCTTCCCGCTTGTTATGCTGACACACAACACGCTCCTTCTCTTCGCACCTCGTCCACATGTTGTGTTGCACTGGGAGGCAGAAGACAGTCAGTACGTTTACAAGGACAACAAAATTACAATATTAAAAGGTTAGTTCACCCAGAAATGTAAATTCTTCTTGTTAATTAATTCACACTTATAATGTTTCAATCCTCTGAGACTTTTGTCCATCTTTGGAACAAAAATTAAGATATTTTAGGTGAAATCCAGGAGCTCTTCATTCTTTGTAGACAGCAAGACATTGTCAAAACATTGTAGGCATTATCAAAACCTTCTCTTTGGCTTCAGTTGGTCAACGGTTACCATGTGAAGCTTAAAAAACATTTTTGTGCACAAAAAAAATAGAGTGGAGGAACTATGGCGTCACCTTGTAGGCTAATCGGCTGCTAGCATAAAACTGGTTCCCTTGATAAAAATCCCCATAGTATTTTCCCATAGGCTTTTTGAGGAATGCAAACAATTGTCACGATTACCAGCGATCTAGCAACCAGATATTGCTGGTAAACACTCACGTTCACACAAACTACAAATCCACCATTTCATGGACTACATTTTTAGTCATGCAACACAAACACACACCTGCTCCAAGTCACCAGTGATTGCAGTCATGTTTACTGTTGTGACATTACAACGTGTTTCCTTTGCTTTGTTTTGATCCTGATGAACAAAGGTCTCAGGGGGTTGTAACAACAAGAGAGAGTGCCTCAGCTGGGTCAGTTGGCATTTCTGTGTGGAGTTTGCATGTTCTCCCCGTATTCACAGTGAATTGGTGAATTGGGTAGGCTGAATTGTCCGTAGTGTATGTGTGTGAATAAGAGTGTATGGGTGTTTCCCAGTGATGGGTTGCAGCTGGAATGGCATCCGCTGCGTAAAACATATGTTGGATAAGTTGGCAGTTCATTCCACTGTGGCGACCCCAGATTAATAACGGGACTATGCCGAAAAAAAAATGAATGAATGAATGAATGAATCAAAATATCAATCAGCACAAGGTAAATGGCAAGACTAATGATGTAAATGTACTCAATGATTACTGGAGAAATATTAAAAATAATGTAAAATTATTCCTCACCCTCTCCCAGTCCTGGGTCAGCCAGTGTGGAGCACATTCATTGTCTCCACAGGGGTGAATGGCCAGAGGCTTGTTTTCAGGTGAGCACTGAGACTCAGGTACCACTCGGCCCTCTGGTGTTTTGCAGTACACGTGCCGCACCGTTTTTCCATGACCACAGATGCCTGAACACTGAACACAAATATTAGAACAGTTAAAGTTCCCATTATGCTGTTTTTTTATTTTTATTTTTTTAGCCTTGATGCTCAATGTAATGTAGCTAAAGCTTGTGTAAGAATGGGTTTTTAACTTGAGCGCTTCGAAGTGAAGTTTATTTATAAACTAATTTCGAGAGGATCACATGCTTATGATTGCCCATGATTATCCAATTTAGGATTCACCAATCAGACGATTCCTAAATCACTATAAATACCCTAAGTTCCATATCACAGCCATCTTTGTTTAGAACAATCCCCCCTTCCACCCCTACTCCTCCTCCTTTCCTAGATGGGTGGCACGGTGGCCCAGTGGTTAGCACTGTTGCCTCACAGCAAGAATGTCACTGTTCTAGTCCTTAGCAAGCCAGCTGACGTTTCTGTGTGGAGTTTACACATTCTCCCCATGCTCACGTGGGTTTCCCCCGGGTTCCCCGGTTTCCTCCCACCGTCCAAAAACATGCAACTTAAGTTAATTGACTAATACAAATCGGCTCCATAGAGATGCTCCTAGTAAGTAGTTATCTCTTAAGAGCAAGCACTATCTGTTCATTAGCTACTACAGCAAGTGAGTTCTCGAGATCTACCTGAACTCAAACCCCCCTCTCGCATTGCAAACAGGAGGGAGCCCCGGGCTCGAGGACCTTATGAGTTCAGGGCTCTCTCCAGGGACAGCATGCCAAACAAGCTTTATAATCAATCATCAGCTAAGTGTGATCTCTTGAACTGTAGTTCTGCCAAATGACTAAAAGGTTACCAGTATGATGGTAAAAAAAACTGTACATTTCTAGTCAAACCATCCTCCTGCAATCTTATACCAAAAACGGAAATAAGGGCAGTATTAATAGCTAAAAATGTGGGAGATGTGATTGTATAATATTGCAATATGGAGCAATTAACTGTTGAATCAAAAATAATTCTCAAATACTTGAAAATGAAATGATTTAATGACAATAATTCTCTATGGTAGCTACTATAGTAGCTACAAATATATGTATAAAATGATAAAACATGATATGATAAAAACATAATAATAATTGTACCAAGCTGAAATGCAGTGCTTAATTTGTGAATTGCGAGGTCCCGGAACAGATCAGGGTAACATATCCGACATATAACCAGAGGATGGAGAGGGTGTCGCGGACGAAAGTGAAGAGCGGGGCCAGGGGGTGTGGGTGTCGCGGACATAAGTGAAGAGGGTTGGGGAGTCATGGAAGAAAGTGAAAGTGAACAGCGGACAGGGGAGGTGAGCAGCTGAGGAAGGGGATCGGTAAAATGAGGTGCCCGATCAGATTTCACAGCCGGCGTGTTCTGGCACAAATCAAGCCCTGCTTAAAGGTAAATTAAAGTTGTCTGAGAGAGAGAGGGAGAGACAGGGGAAGGGAGAAAGAGAGAGGCTGTTTCTCAATATGCGTTCTTCAGCGGTCTTGCGTCCTCGTGTTCTCGTGTAACGTCATCATCATCCGCCGAAGTTCAGTTCCAATACTCAAGACCACAAGACCGGAGGACGCGTGAAAGTTCCCGGATGTGTTTTTGATATTGAGGAAGCATCGATGAAGACTTGAGCACCGAACACGGTCTAGAAGTCCCAGAAGTCATTGCGACTGGAGGTGGGAAGTGCAGCATTTTAAATAGATTTCTTATTAAAGTTCAGAGATATACTTATTTACCTCAGGAGTTTCCCTAAACGAGATGGTGAAAGTAAACATTAACGTGAACATCTTAATAAAGGCATAAACACATTAAGGTTGTTTTTTTGTTGAAATTCGTATTAAAATCTGTTTTATTTGTGATGTGCAGAGTATATTTCTGAAGTCTTCATGCATAACATATATTGTGAAACGGGGAAACAGTAAATCGTTGTATAAATGCTGTAATGTTTAAAAAAATTTCGGTTAAAGACTCGCAAGGGTCATGTGACCATCAGGAAGAACGCAGCATCTTATTTCTCACAGGACGCGTTCTCTGTCCTTGCGGTCTTCCGAGTTCGTTCTCCCGATGTGACCTGGCAAGACCAGTCTCCACAAGAACACGAGTCCGTTCTCTGCGTTCTTGGAATTGAGAAACAGCCAGAGAGAGTGGGAGAGAGACAGAGCAGGAAAAGAGGCAGAGCAAAGTTTACCAACTATTTTGACATACAAACGGACCAATCAACATGTGACCACATCGTAAAACCCCCAAAGTCCACACACCAGGCCCTGATCTTATCAGCATCTGCCTTTGGAACCTGTATGAACCTTCTTGGTGAAAAAGGTATGCTTTGCCATACAAACAAATGCATATGATAATTTGCCTACACTTGTAGATAAAGCTTTTTTAATGTTCAAAGTTTAATATTAATGTCAAATGTTATTGTGTTCTGAATAATTTTGCTCAATTTTGCTTGTTTCAGTTGGAACTATATCAACTTATTAAAATAAAAGCCTCAGGAACGTCTGGATCTTGTCGACTTTAAAACAATGTTAAAGACTATTAAGCATTTAAAATCCTGATAATATCTCACCGGCCCCCACTCAGATGCTGTCCACTGGCGCTCACATGGAGGGCCGGTGCAGTTTTTGGTCGATGCTGGGCGAGTTTCTTCATCACACGCGTGGGTCTCTTCTGAGCATCTGACCTCTCGAGTGACCAAACTCCTGCGACCACATTTCGCTGGACACTGCGCAATAAACAAAAGTTGGTTCAGTTCACGATATGCAAGATTGACAACACTGTCAGTTTTCAGACTAACAAAAGCACAAGAAACAATGATGTATGTGGAAGAAAACCATTGTAATGAAGCAAACCAAATAACAAATCAACTTACTTTTTAGAATTCTAACAAGTATAAAAGCCTTGGCACCTAATTAAACACGGATCTCAGTTTTTACACTTATATTAAAGGGCACCTATGGTGAAAAATCTACTTGCATCGTACCTGGAGCTAAAGTGCTAACAGTATTTGGATGTTTTAATAGCGGATTATCAACACAAGTGGTTCACTTACCTCAGACCACTCGGCTACCTCCCACTGAGGGCCGCAGGTGGGGCTCTTGCAGGCCCGGCGCTCTGGAGGCCGCTCGAGCTGTGCTTCAGTACAGAGGTCACTGTACACAGAGCTGTCGAGTCCAGGAGCCAGCATCTTCCAGCAGCGCACCAGGCGAAACTGAAAACCTTCTCCACAGGTCCGAGAACACTCACTCCAGCTGCTCGCCTCCCATCTACACATCAAATGCACAGAGGGGGTTGTGTCAGGTACCACTCTTCATGGGACATGGCTGGAATGGCATGAGGGTATGTAAATGATAGGAGTTTTCAGTTTATTGTTTGGATTCTTTTGTCCCTCTTGTATTTCCACATTATTGTAGCAACAAATGTATAATTTGTTCCTTCAACTTCTCAACTTAATCTCTTTTTTTAAGGTAAATCAGGGATGCATTGCACTATTTTGGCCACAGTTTTAAAAAATAAAAATGAAAGAACAAATTAGAACAATAAGAAATGCAAAAACATTGAAATATAGCCCCAAACCAAAAGATTTAACGATTAAAATCAGCTTACACCACCTATGTTAATGTGAATATGCATACTGCAATAGGCTAAATGCAAAGCTAGTGTTTTCAGCCAATAATGAACTTCCGGTGAAAGCTTTATGTGACCATTTTCAATTTCGTAAGGTTGCTTTTGCAGCATCGATGTTGTAATGTAATGCAAATGTAATCAGTTAAACAGACTTAAGCATCCGTTTTGTGGTTAAAGTGTAAAAAGAAACGAACGACCATTTAAAACAAGTGGCAACCTCCCACGCTCCCTTGTGAGGCTAATACGGAAGTAATTGGAACTGCAATTCATCGAAATTCTACTAGTCCTGGCTCCATAATAGAGCATATTTATATTAAGCCCACTGTTAAAATGGCTTGACTTTACAGCAGAAAACAACCTGGTACAATGAACGATTTTGGTGCATATAGCTAATATCACCCTTCATGACAACTGTTAGGGGGGTGAATTTTTCTACAACTCATCTGTTTCGTTAAAATTAAGTCTGCATAATTAAGGGCGTGGCCACTTGTGTGACAGCTAGGTCTTGCTGGTCGCCGTCACTTTCCCTCAGCTGAGTCCGGCTATTTAGCCGCTGAACTCAACGTTTAGGTCATATTTTTATTTTGTTTTATGTGGCTTTACACAGTCAGTTGCCTTTTGGAATGATTTCTTACAATTATCAGTTAATATGATATGCTGTGTGCACTTAATTGTGCTCACAAACAATTCAAGTGGCCTTCATTTCCCAGGGGAGTAAAATTATATACTTATATACCATATTTATAAATGTATTTGTTTTAATTAAGATCATTTATCATTTGTAATGTTCTTTAGACCTGTAATGCACTCCAGAATATGATAGATTGATTAGCTGTAGGCTATAAAATCTGAAACTGACACGTTGTCATAAAGTGTAATGCCTGGATTTCATCAATAGCCCTGCATTTACCAATGCAGACTATATCTGAAGTGTTTGAAGTAATTTGCGTTTTCCTCCTGTGGAAAACATCATAAGAACAATGTTTAGTGGCTTAGTATATTACAACAGTGTTTTAAAAGGCTAAACACTTTATTGATTTAGTGTACAGCCAAGCACATGTGCTCAGAACACAAACGAGTCGCAGGTAATGAAGTTTTAAGCGTTTCTCCCAAAGAAAAACCCATCTAAGCAAAATGCTAGCAGGTGTCTGTAGCTTTGCTCACGTTCTGCCTCTTTGCCCTTTTTTGGTTACCCTCAGTTGGAGAAATGAGGCTCGAACAAAATGGCGCCGGTTGGCCACACCAACTCGTAGCTTCTTTTTCGCTCTTCAGAAACCTATGAGTGCAACACGGACACTATGTCCATATCTTTTACAGTCTATGGTTTAAACGCAGGCGCTGTCATTAGCGGCAGGCTAGCGGCAGAATATCCATTAAAAATACTGGGGCAATATTAATTTCTAAATTTTAAAGACATGGCGCGGAAAAATTAAATTTAATGCAGTGCTTTTTGTTTGGTTGAGACCCACTTTATATCGTATCTCAGCCAGGCAGTGAAGATTGCTCTTTTTTTCAAGAGTCCACACTTAGCTGATGATTGATTATAAAGCTTGTTTGCCATGCTGTCCCGGGAGAGAGCCCTGAGCTCATAAGATCCTCGAGCCCGGGGCTCCCTTCGTTTTGCAAGGCGAGAGGAGAGTTTGAGCTCAGGTAGATCTCGAGAACTCCCCTGCTATAGTAACTAGTCAACAGATAGTGGTTGCTCTTAAGAGATAACTACTTACTAGGAGCATGTCTGTGGTGCCGATTTGGATTAGTCAGTTAACTTAAGTTGCATGTTTTTGGACGGTGGAAGGAAACTGGGGAACCCGGGGGAAACCCCTGTGAGCACAGGGAGAACATGTAAAGTCCGCACAGAAACGTTGGCTAGCTTGGTGAGGACTAGAACCAGTAACGTTCTTGCTGTGAGGCAACAGTGCTAACCACTGGGCCACCGTGCCACCCATCTAGGAAAGGAGGAGGAGTAGGGATTTATATGGAACTCAGGGTATTTATAGTGGCTTAGGATTCGTCTGATTGGTGAATCATAAATTGAATAATGTATAGTTTTGATTCAAATTGTTGCGTTTACATGGGGTAACATTTAATCCAAAATCCCATTATAGTCCTATTAAGATGGTCCATGTAAGCATACTCAATGTTAGGACAGAACATGAAAATTTATGCTGCAAAGATTAACCCTTTGAAGCAACACAAGGGTGAAATAAAAGAATTTTAACAATTTAGTGTACATGGTGTATCCCTTTAATAACACAGTATCAGAGTTTTAACGCATCCCATGTTCCCTTTCACTTTTTAACACACTAACCTTGGCTGGCATTCTCTGCCAATGCAGAAATCATGAACCGGCTCTGGTCGAGTCAAAGCGTCACAGTAAACATCATCCACCTCGATGCCATCATACCGCACACACATGGCGAGTGATTTTGACACACCTGTTTGAGAAACCGCATTAGAAAAGCTCACCACATAATGTCTATGTCTAGATGTTTGCTGAATTTCAAGCAATTGATTGAAGGGATAATTGATTAAAAGTTTACCCATCCTCCTCCACTTGTTCCAAACCTGTTTCTTTCTCTTTAAAGAATGTTGAAAATCAGCAGCCATGGACTTACATGGTACTTCTTGTTCCTAATATGGATGTCAAAAGCCCTTTTATTTTTTCTAACATTCTTTAAAATATCTTCCTTTGTGTACAAAAGTAAAAAAGTAATTCATAAAAGCTCTGAACCACTTGAGTGTGACTAAAAGAAATGATAAATTTTCAGGTGATCCCTTTAAAAGGAGAAGTTATTTAGTCATTGGTATACCTGTATGTGATTTTATGCTGGGCACCTTTTTCTTAAATTTACAGTATATTCGCTAGTAGGAAGAATTAATTCATTTATTGTTTTTATGTTGGTTTTTCGTTGTAATTTATACTTTAACTGCACTGATTTAATTATTAAAATAGTAACTGTCAGGTTAAGAGGTGAAGTTTTTAAAAATTGTAGTCACTTAAAGGTTCAAGAAACCCTCGAGTACTTTTTTTAGAAATTTTAGCAGATTTGTGTGTGTTGAGCATCAGTTAAGACAACGTTAGCACATGTTCGCTTTAATTGTGAGTAAAACTGGATAATTTTGAGCTTTTGTCAGCTAATTTTATCTTCCGGGTTTAAAATAATTTTGGCAAGCTCAAAATCAAGGACATAGCACGAATCTGCTAGCGGAGTGATGGCGCGTTGGTTTCTCATTATTATTCATAGAGTTTTCTTATCCTATGAGAAGACCCTGCTTCTTAATTATTCATGAGAGCACGTGCTTTCTGAAGGCAAAGCAGACCTGCCAAGCTGGGACTTAATGACTGGGTGAGACCAAGCAGCAGTATTTAGCCATTCATAAAGGCTTGTATGTGTTTGTTTCCATGATCCACAGGGTTTGTTGCATGTTTTTCCAAGCGATGCTGTCAGGGCAGATACAGAAAAGCTGTTGGCTTGCAGCAAACATTTTTGTCTGGAGAGCTGTATGAGAATTGGAGAATGGCGTACTTTGTCTTTTAACAGTTGAGTTCGTTACATTCAGACGCATCCCCTATATCCGTGCTGCTGTGTTCGCACATGTTTAAAATCCTCCAGATTATTGGAAAGGCTAATGGTTGGAATAGACAGGGAAAGAGACCTGCTGCACTGCCATCCACTGAGTCTGCTTCAGACCCGGGGATTGAGGAGGAGAAAAGTCCTTCTCATTTATAGTGTTTATATAAACACGATTATTTTTATGATGATATAACAAATTGTGGTTATGTGTATATGAAATTACAAATAACAAATGTAGCAGGACATTTAATTACTTACTGTTTATTTCTTTGCATTTTAACTTTGTAAACTATAAAATCATGGCTCTCCTCATGGTTTGTGTCTCATTTTGTGAGCCAACTGACAACAGTTGTTCGCTCCCCTATTTTTCCCCTGCTCTGCTGGCCACGCCCACTCCTCCCAGACCTTCACGACCATTATAAAGCATTTTTGGAAAAATTTCTGAGGTAGACTTAAACCGAAAGAGGGGGGTTTCATGGCCATTTAAAGAGATTGTTCACTCAAAACCTCATCATTTACTGTCCCTGGTGGGGTTTTAAACATTTATGGCGTTCTTTCTTCAGCTGAACACAAAAGATGATATTTTAAAGAATGCTAGTTACTGATGAAAAACTTCAATAGTTGAAAAAAAAATACTATGGAAGTTAATAGCTACCAGCTACCAGCATTTTTTGCAATAGCCTATTCTTCTTTCTTCTCTTGTGTTTAATAGAAGAAAGAAACCCAAGTAGGTTTTGAACAAGTGAAGGGTGAGTAAATTAATTGAATTTAGTTCAATTATATAGTTATAAGGAAGTACACAAAGTAAATATGTACGTATTAGTAGCACTCTTGTGAGTATTGCCTCGATGAGTCACTCGATGTCTTCCTCATTTGTAAGTTGTTTTAGAAGAAACCATCTACTTATTGACTGAATGCGAAAGTAAAATGATTACCAATGGAGCATGTCATACTGCAGGGCTCCTGTGAGGACAACTTCCATCGATACATGTCGGCCGCGCTCGGTTTGTTCTTCTGAAGGAGCCTATGGTTATTCCTGCAGTAAAGAAAACAGAGGATCTCAGATTATAGGCCAAGGTTCAGCCACACTGTTGGACTTTGCCGCAATTTTACAGTTATTTACTGCAACAATAGCCTGTAAAATACCACATACATTGAAAAATTTTACAGTAACTTACTGCGTATTAGGAATTTGCTGTATTCTACTGCAATCAATGTAATCAAGTACTGCTACACTGTAAAAATATATGTTAATTAACAGCTTCTGTATTTTGTATTTTCTGTTTATTTACTGTTGTGAATTTTATTATGGGTGGTCTGTCGACTTTTAGTAGTTTAAAAATAAAATAATGTATAATAAATAATATAGAGAGAAATAAGTCTGTAAAATAAGAGAGAGAATGTACTGGCAAATTGATTAATGAATGAAAATTACTTTTGTAAACCATTTAAAATTGATATAATACAACAAATATTAAAAAATACTGCTTTACATGATCTCGTCATTACAATCAGCAGCGATCTAGCCCATGCAGACTGCTGGAGAACTACAAATCTGCCACCAAATGAACTACAAATTCCATCATACCTGTACACATACTGTCACCAGTTGCAGATCACCCGATAATTAAACACACACACACACACACACACACATCTGGGAGCTTATAAAAGACTGATTACAAAGACTATATATACTGCTATATACGGTTTACACCGGCGCCTAGACTACAGCTCTGCACAAGAAGTTTGGCCAGAGGAGAAATGGTCGTGCCTTACTGAGCCTGGTTTCTCTCGAGGTTTTTTCCTTCACTTCGTCAGTTGTGCTTTGGTTTATATCTATGTACAGCTTACAAGACTCAGCAACATCTGTGTGTTTGTGTGCTGACTTTACAGTCCATGCAATCAGTTCATGAGTAGCTTCAGCTGTGAGTGTCTAATCAGTGGTGGTTTGGAGCAGGTGAGTGTGTGTGTTGAATGACTGGGGCTGCGTCCGAAACCGCATACTTCCATACTATACAGTACGCTAAAATCAGTATGCGTGCCGAGTAGTATGTCCGAATTCATAGAATTCGAAAATCAGTATGCGAGAAGTTCCCGGATGACTTACTACTTCCGGCGAGATTCTGAAGTGCGCATCCCATGCACGCTGCGCTATCCCATGATGCCCCGCGAGAGAATTCATGAATGGGAGTGAAGTGACGCAACTGACGCAGGTAGGTCACGTGACCGTGACAAAATGGCGGATGTAGTATGTCCGAATTCCATTCATCCTTCTCACATTCATACTGTATAGAACGTACTTTTCTAACGGCCGAGTAGTACGTTTAAATTCAAATGCAGTACCTACTGAGTAGTAGGCGGTTTCGGACGCAGCCTGGATATGTCATGGACCTGGTTTGATCCTTGTCTGTCTGTCACTTCTGTGTTCTGTTCTCAGCTGTTAGTCTTTGCAATCAGCGCGAGCACTGATCACCAGTCACCTGCTTTCACTTTACGCTTATTGGCTTTCCTATATCTCCTTCCCTTTCTTACCCTCTGTTGTCAGTTTATTGTTGCTGTGTGCGTGACACTAAGGCCCTGTTTACACTAATGCGTTTTCGTTTTAAAAAGCATTAGTTTTGCTACGGTTACGCCATCCGTCCACACTACGCCGGAGTTTTCGAGCCGCGAAAACGGAGCGTTTTGGAAACGCTGGAGAGGCCGTTTTCATTCTAAAATGCTGCTGCCTCGTCTCAGTGTGGATGGAGGGAAACGGAGAGCTTTGAAAACGGAGGCGTGGCTGCTGAGATTCGCTACTCGATTGGGGTTTTTTGGTCATTGCGTATCCTTCCCTTATTCGTCAAGCGCACATGATTATAACGACACCGGAAGACAGCAGACCAGCCTTCACTGTAAACACTGTATTTTCGATAGCCATAGATGTTTTATATTCATTTGTTACTTTAAGTAACAACTCGACCTCGTCGTCTGTCCACAAAAAGACCTCTCTTGCTTTCTTTGCCATCGCGATCATCGTTCAACCGGCGTTTGTTGACTAACAATAAACAAATGCCGAGCGAGACGCATGCTTCCTGTTTATACTTGAATGCGCATGCCCAGAGTGCGCGAATGGTCACGTGATATACGTTTCTGGTGGAGTAGTGTGTACGGAGATCTGTTGAGAGACGCTGGGTGAAATGCTAGTGTAGACGCAGATCGTTTTAATGCTAAAACGCCGCTTTAAAACTAGGGCCTAAGTTTGTCTGACTCAGAAATTACCTGCATGTTTCTTCCAGTTTTGTCCTGTCGTGTTCATCGTTATTTGTAGCTATTGGCTGAACTCTGTTAAGTGTGCTCTCAACTTTAACTGTGCTCTGATCATCAGCGCCTAAAGCCAAGCGGGCGGCTTCTGAGTTCCCTTTGAAGAACCAGCTCTGTGTGATTTTTGTTTGAGAACTACAGACTTTCCTGATGTGACTTTTTCTCGGAGAAAATTAATTTGTTAACCCGCAATCTCTTGTCCTGCAATCTGTCTGTGACAGGATCTGTAGTCCATAAACCAGCAGATTTGTAGTTCGTTAGCGATCTAGATTGCTCATAATCATAACACCTGCATGACTTCTCTTTAAACAAGCTGCACGTCGATCATCATCTCTGTTGTCGCCGTCTGCACGTAACACTCGTTACTTGGTTGGAATTGATTAAATTCAGTAGTAAATACTAAAAATAAAGGTTTTGTACTGCTATTGTAAAATGTAAAGAAATAACAGTAAAAGTACTGTGAAAATACTGTAAAAATCAATGTGGTAAAGAACATTTTACCATAAAAAGAAGTTGCTGTAAGGCTGTTTTACTGCGGTAGGGCCCTGCTACTGTAAAACACATTTACAGGTAAGTTACTGTAAAGGGGCAGTTGTGGTAACTTGCTGGCTGCCAGTAAGTTATCGCAAAAATACAATAAAATGTGCACCTGCTCAGTATATTAGGCAGAGCATTCATGTTTGTTGACGCCGAGACACCAACTGACACTCCAGCCATGAAACCACTAACATTTTTACCATTCCTGGTCACACTCATTACCTTAATGTCAAGGCTGGAAAACAGCGCATTCCCTCAAACCAGACAGGAGCCAATAAAATTTGTTCCTCGTGATAAATTCCTGGGATTTATCTGATGCGACAAGCATAGTCTGTACCCGAGTGATCTATGGCACTTTTTTCCCCCAACAAATAGCAAAACATCATGAATTATGTTCGTCTTCCTTGCACTCAGCCTAGTCTTTTTCTTCTCACCACCTGGAATCTTTCTCCTCGTCTTTGACTGTGAGTACGGGCATTGCATGAGATGTTCTTTATGGTCTCTGGCAGAGGGGCTGGTAAAGCAATGTTTGGACGCGGCGGAGGGAACCCAGCATGAATTATAAATATGATGGAATGCAATCCCGCCAGCTTCTGCTTGGCCGTCTCTCCTCGGCGCTCTTTGAATGTCTCGGAGAACGTTAACAAAAAAAAAGCCAAGCCTCGAGTCTGCAGCACATTCCATTCCTCCATGAGCAGGACTGTCCCACCCGAGACCATCCCGCAGCACTTTGGCATGCCAGTGTGGAGGATTAGGCCCTGCTTCTAATATTCAAAAACCACCAGTGAAGCCAAATGATCAATTTATCAATTGGTTCCTTGGCATGATCTTTAGGTTGCTACCAGTTTGTCCAGTAGAGCAACTAATGAGATGAATTGTTAAACTGTAGAGTTTAAATCTAGACTAAAGACACATCTATTTGCACTAGCATATGCATAAAACCAAAAGGCATAACTTTGAAATCCAAATGCTCTAAAGCAGGGGTTCTCAAACTTTTTTCACAAAGTACCACCTCGGAAAAAAATTGTCTCTCTAAGTCAGGGGTGTCCAAACTTTTTGCAAAGAGGGCCAAATTTGATAAAGTGAAGATGCCCGGGGGCCAATAGTTCCTTCTGACATTTTTTTCACCACAAAAGTTACATGAAAATACACACTGTTATAAAAGTATTTTCATTGTCACAATTACCTTTATTTTTCAAATGGAACTATAACCAAATATAAGCCACTCAGGCATGAACAACTCTAAACACACAATTATGCCTTTCTTTCATATCTGGAGAGTCAGATAAAATTGAACAAACTGTATAGAATACCTTACATTTCTATGAGTTTGATATCTATCTTTGCCTCGTAAACATTTTAAACAGGAGTAATAAGTAATGCAAAGTGGTCTGTTATCATTAAAGTTTAAGACAAGTAAATTTTCCTCTTGTCTTCTACAAGATCTTTCAGGAAGGCAAAGTTTGCATAACAACTACAGGAAGATTATACCTTATTATTCCCACAACTGGGAAAATCACTTGCCACCACAAGAAATAACACCTATGTAAACATAATAAACTATGAGTTATATCTACAGTTATTTAAGAGTTTATTGAATTGTGTTTGCTTTAGTGCATTGCATTAGTTTGCTTTAGGCTTTACTGTTACATAACTCTTCATTTGCACACCAATATTGTCCTGTGGGAAACTGTCCATGACCTCTTTCAAAGCTGGGAAGTGCGCGGTGCAGGGCTCTGTTAGGGACAAGTGTAGGGCGGCAAATCAATGCCAAAATTAATCGAGCGCAGCGGTGATGTTTACGCGCGAGGAGAAAATGAATCGCGCCTAAGCGCAAGCAACTAAGATTACAGAGCGCGAGGAAACTACAGCTCGCGCGTGATCAGTTCTCTCCGCTCGAGCGAAATTTTTCCGATTTTTGTCAGTCTTGGGGTGGGCCTTGGTTTACTTGTTATCTCTAATGCTATTGGTTACTCTCCCTTGGTTTATTTATTCTAACAGAGCTAGCGAGCCATAAATAACACGTTATGAGATGGAATCTGCGGGCCGTATGAAATCTGACTGCGGGCCGTGATTGGCCTGCGGGCCGGACTTTGGACATGCCTGCTCTAAGTAGTGTAGTAGGCATAATTAAGCGCATTCAAAAACGAGGCAGATTAATTCTTCTAATTAACAATATTTATCATTATCAGCCACTTAAATAAACGGTTTAGCCTATTAAAATCAATTTACCCATCATATCTGTGTTATTGTACGCGTCAAAGTATGTTAATTTTTTAACTTTAATTATTCAGCGATTCCTCCGTGTACCACTAGAAGGAAGCTTGTGTACCACTAGTGGTACGCGTAATTTGAATGTCATCTATGCTCATGTGAGGGGCCGTATATGTTTTATTTTTATTAATCAAATTAACAAAATGTGTCAATAATTCGAATCAATTCGACGTCAAAAGCTTGATGTCCATTTGATGTCAAAATATTGATACCCCTTTAATCAAATTCATAAAACATTGACGTCAAAAATGCAATTCAACTGATGTCGAAACCTCAATGTACATTTGATGTCAACACATTGATGCTCTTTTGATCAAATTGATCAAAAATTGACGTCGAAAATACAAATGAATTTGATGTCAAACCGCAATGCCGATTTAATGTCAACACATTGATGCTCTTTTTATCAAATTGAACAAACACTGATCTCAAAAATGCAAAACAATTTGATGTCAAAACCTCAACGTCCATTTGATGTCAAAATATTGATCCGCCTTTGATCAAATTGATCAAAATTTGATGTCACAACCTTGATGCCCATTTGATGGCAAAATATTGATACTCCTTTAATCAGATTGATCAAACAATGATGTCAAAAATGCAAATCAATTTGATGTCAAAATCTCAACGTCCATTAAATGTCACTAAACACACTGATGCTCTTTTGATCAAACTGATAAAAAAATTGCCGCCACAGTGGCACAGTGAGTAGCACGATTGCCTCACAGAAAGAAGGTCACTGGTTCAAGCCTTGGCTGGGTCAGTTGGCTTTTCTATGTGAAGTTTGCATGTTCAAAGTCCAAAGACATGTGGTGTAGGTGAATTGGGTAAGCTAAACTGTCAGTATTGTATGTGTGTGAATTAGTGTATGGATGTTTGGACTACAGCTGGAAGGGCATCTGCTGTGTAAAAAATATTCTGGGAAAGTTGGTGGTTCATTCCGCTGTAGCAAGCCCAGATTAATAAAGGGACTAAGCCGAAAAAAAATGAATGAATATTGAAAAGTTTACATCAGAAATGCGAATCAATTTGGTGACAAAACCTCATCATCCATTTGATGTCAACATATCGATGCTCCTCTGATCAAACAGATCAAACGTGCAAATAAATTTTATGTTTTTGAGGTGTGTCCTTACAAAATAAACAAATTAAAAGCCAATTACAACCCATTAAAAGTTAAGTGAGGTTTTTGTGGTCATGTATAAGTGCTAGTCTAATTTCAACATGCTTTTTAAAGAAGTTTAATAGCCTTGGCCTTTAGGTTAACATCAACTTGTGCGCATCTTACATTCCAAATGGCAAACCTGCATAGCAGTAATCAACCTCTCTGCCTTGGTTGACAGGAACTAATATGGTCGGAAGTAAAGTTTACTGGTTTGCATTCTCTCCAATCGTCTCTAGCTGTGGATTACTACATTACAATAGTTTGCAGTCGAACCCCATACTGTAATAGCTCATTACCATAAAGTTGAACTGATTTTAACTTGCTAGAACTCCCATTGAAAATGAATGACTTCTGACTACTTTGACACTCTTGTCGGCTGGTGTCAATGCATAATAAGAGAGTTTTAAAAGCATAATAAATCCCACCAAACTCCATACCAAAAGAGTACACAGCAAAATCCTCCGAGTAAAATTTACTCAGGTCAGAGTGTAT
>CAIGQQ010033701.1:1602780-1635096 GCA_903798035.1 Danio albolineatus
ATACACTCTGACCTGAGTAAATTTTACTCGGAGGATTTTGCTGTGTAATGATACACAATGTTTACCTGGGTCAAATGCCGCGTTTGTGTAAAATTGTCGTAAGATTTCTGTTATTTCCTCATTATTTGCATTAGGCATCATCAGGAGATCACTAGTCAAAACACAGACTGATATGTTGGATTATATATATGGATGATTAATGTGCACACCTCAGGCTGTGTTTGATAAGCCACAATGATACCTAGTAAGACAGCAATGATCATCTTCCTACCTTAGTTTTTAAGTTTATATTTAATTTACTATGACTTTTATTTTGAAAAAGGGAGACACAGATTGTTTCTAAAACGGTATTGAGCAACAACTGTATGAGACATGTTGTCCATCCCGAAGAGGCATTAGGTATGTTTAAATCCCACCAAACTTCATACCACAACAGTAATGATACATGATGATCTTTACCTGGTGCGGTTGCCACGGATGCGTAAAATGGTGGTAAGATTTCTGTTTGGGAGCAGGAGGTCCGTATCATTTTGTCGGTTTCCGAGGGTAAACTCAAGCAGTGAGCCATTAAGACCCGCTTGCTCCAAACTGCTGTAGTCCAACTCCATCGGCTCAGCTTCAGACGATAAGCCATCTCGATGAGTAAGAAGCTGGTTGGTGGAGATGTTGGCGAGGACCCCGTCGGAGCCAAGCCGCTCTCCCAAAAGCACTCTCCAGATCAGGTTTTCAGAGTTTACCATGTCCTCTGCCGGTCGGCTGACTGGTGCTGTCCCAGGAGCCCCTACTGCACTGGGCCAGCTGCAGTTCCCCTCTGTTAAAGTACAAATGAAATCAAAACTAAGCATATTGATTTTGTTAGCTCACAATGCTAGTTTTGTGGTAAACAATTCATCTGTACACGTCATTAAGAAAAAAAAAAACAGTTTGGCCTTTAATTAAAATGCACTTCCTGTTTGTTGTCAGTTAAATTCTCAGATTACGTCTGTCTGAGGTATTGGGCATGGCTAACATACTTAACCACACCCCTCCAGCTCTCAGTTTTGACAACAAACAGAAATGGTGAGGAGGAGGTGTCTGTTAGGTTCTAATAACTCTTCCCAACAGTTTTGCCAACTTATATTTAGCAACTTTTCAGACCCCCTTAGTGACAAATTTTCAAAAAAGCGACTAGCGACAAATCTAGCAACTTTTTTTGGTGTTACTGTCTCTCGTGTGTCCATATTGTATCGTTCCTACCATTCTCAATGAGCTGCAGGTGATGCCGTCGGCTCCTCCCTCACCTTGGAGCTCTCTCAGACAGCCCAGCCCTCGTATACAAGCAGTCAGTCTCTCATACCTGCAGCCTGAGAGCAGACTGTTCCTCTGCGTACCGACGGTAAATGATTTAGCACCGCGAGCGTGAGGTATTTTCCTTGTAAAGTTTCAGTCAAACCAATATGCTTCTCCATTGTTTCAAATTTAACAATTTAATTTGCCTGTTTATTCCTTTATTGTTGAATGGAAAATAGATTTTAATTCAATGACAAAAAAAAAAACAGAAAATGCAAAACAAAGTTTGTGCTTTTTTAAATCTACTTGTAATGAACGTTATTTTACATTTAATGAATTATGCCATGAAGGACTCAACTGACTTCTCCCCTGGACAGCTGACAAATTAAATGATCACACTTTATTTCGATGGTCCGTTTGTTGAATTTAAGTTACATTGCAACTAATTCTCATTAGATTATAAGTAGACTGTTAGGTTGGAGTTAGGGGTAGGGTTAGTGTAAGTTGTACTTGTAATCTTTTAGTCAGTTTAATGTTTGTTGAATGTCAGTATCAACAGATATTAAGTAGACAGTCTACTGATACTCAAATGGACCATTGAAAAAAGTGTTACCATTTGAACATTTGAAAAATATATATTATGCTGTAATTTTTGGTTTTCATTCGGCAACAGTTTTTTTCCGGACTGCATAATGGTGTGTTCGGTGATGCTGATGATGATGACGGGTGTGTGTGTGCACTCGGAGGAGATGTGTGTATCTGTGGTCCTTTACTGACTCGATGGGTGCAGAGAATAGTGTCAAACAGCTGTGCGTGTGTGTATGGCTTATCCTGTCACAAAATGCAGCTAAAAGTCCTACACGACGGTAATAGTTTCAATACGGCGTTTACATGTCTGCACTGCACTTCAAAAATACGACTCAAATAGGAATACTCATCATGTCTTAACTCGATTTGTGTTTATGACGATTATGGCTTTCAGCATATCTAAAGTGCTATTCCATCACAGCCATGGTTAATGTGTGTATCTGCAATTTTTTGGAGGCTTTTGGAGGCGGCAACCTTTGAGCTCCGGTGAAGAAAAAAGCAGTTACGTCACACTCACCCGCCCAAGCAAACAAGTGGGGCAACATCGAGGCCAGAATGCGTTGCCATGCGTGTGCAAAGCAATTTATGTGCTGTTCAAATCCAAGCCGGCGTCCAATATTCAGTGCTAAATTTACCCTCACGCCGCATCATAACATCACACAACTCACACCTTGACGAGAAATCGCGTCGCAATTTTTTTCTCACGAGATCTCGTAGCCCGAGCTCTCGTCACATCCATAGTACCCTTTGATTTGGCCCACCATCCCATCTGAGATATAGAATGATGGGAAGGTTGGGGTAAATGACTTCAACAGAGATCGTCATTTCTAATTTAACGTAACTGTTTTGTTTGTTTGTTTGTTTATTTGTTTGTTTGTTTAATTGTTGAGCATCAAAAAGCCACCTGAAATGAATTTTTTCAATTATTTGTTGTGCATGAAACAGATTTTAAAAAATGTAAATACTGTCACTCGAAGATAGAGGACAATCCACAAGATATTGGCGAGCAAATCAAGGCAAAGGCAGGTACATCTTGACTCATGTATTAAGCATTAAATAACATTGTTTTTATAAATGTGCTTGTTTATGTTTTTATTGTAAAAACTTAGAAAGAACTCAAAGTACAATTATTAATACAATTAACATATTTTTTCTACTTCTATTTACATATTTACAAATTAGGAAATTACCGTGGCGGCTTCAATAGTTTGGTATATCTAGACTACTTTTATACATAGAATACGTCAAATAGTTCAGACTGCTGAGCGAATCATTGGTACAACCCTCCATACTCTCCAAGAACTGTACTTATCCAGAGCAAGCAGAGGGGGTGCCAAAATCACTCTGGACCCCTCACACCCAGCACACTGCCTCTTTGAACTGTTACCTTCTGGTCGACGCTACAGAGCACTGCGCACCAGAACAGCCCGACACAGAAACAGTTTCCTCCCTCAGGCAATCCATCTCATGAATACTTGATGATAATAACTGTGGAACCAACATCACTACTTGCTATACACTTTTTGCAAATGCATACACTTATTTAACAACACACTTTACATGCCAATTTGCACAAAACAGCTGCACATATGATGTTGTATGTAGTAATACACCTGTACATACACTTATCAATTTGTATATTTGCATTTAACACTTACTTCTATTACAATATATTTATTATCTGTTTTTTGTCCTGTCTCTGTAATTCTGTTGCACTGTAGAAGCTCTGTCATCAAAAAAAATTCCTCGTATGTGTGAATATACCTGGCAATAAAGCTCTTTCTGATTCTGATTCTGATTTACCTTTGGCTCACCACCCTCAATCAAGTTTGATTTTTGGCCCTACATAAGAAAAGGTTAGGGCACCCTTGCATTAGATGAATGAACTATAAGGAGAATAATGCCACCTCGTTGCATACAGTTAAAAAAATTACATATTTTTTACCGTTTAACTGAAGTTACTCCCATAATTAACATACAGCATCTTGTGACATGGGAAAATGGTGCATATACTGATATATAAATTCAAATCAGTAGGTTTATTTGAATCACTTTTATCATGATCATTGATTGACAAAACTAACTGCAAACACAAACGCCCATATTTCTTTGACTTACACACAGGGAAAAAGAGGAACTTCTCTGAATTTTTCATTCTCTCGATTTATGCATTATAAAGCACTCCACAGGGCCAGTAGAAAGAGGCGTTTTAACGTTTTAACTGATGACTGGCCAGTGAACCATGTGCTGTCTCTGTCTAGTCTATCCTTTCGCTTCAGATACAGTGAAAGCATCACTTTTGGAATCTCAGAGGTGAAGTGGATCGTTAGCTCCTTTTTATATATGAAAAAAGGTCAATGTAGGGTATGGAGCTGGTTAATGCCATCTCATGAAGCACACATTTACAGCTAATTTGTACCATATTTAGAAAAGCGTTAGTCCGGTATGTAGAGGATTGTCTTACGTTAATCAGTACATTTAAAAGAAACAAATACAGCCATTTGTATCTAAAACTAAATGTCATTAAATTAAACTAATATCATTTCATTCATACAAAATACTAAATCATATATTCTATATAAATGCATTTTGATGTTTTAGATCATTGAATAATAAAACATCTTTGTGTCAGTTAAAATAATACATAAATTAATCATTTTTGTTTACAAAGTATCCATTCAGCTGAAAATATAAAGTGACCGTAAACTATTTTTTAAAGTATTTTTTGTAAACCGAAGAATTTAACACGGCCATGATGGGAAAAATTACATTTTAAAATATATTGGTACTATATCTAAAGTTATTGTAAATTATGATAATTGTATTGAATTGTATTAATTCAAAATTGTACTGTTTTTACTTCAAATAAATGCTAAACAGATCTTCAGAAATTCTTAATAAATTAACACATGCACAAACAATTAAAACAATCTCAGACTGAAATCTACATTATAAAATAATCAAATTTAATTAAATTAAGATGTTTTTTCCCAGAAATGTCTCTGACACTTATAAAATCCTGGTGGATAAAATACCAATCAAAATACAAAACAGACTGTGGGTGATTCACTAAACACGCCCTCATCATTTGTTTTAGCCGCATCATCAGGAGATGACTAGCCAAAACACAAACTAATACAGTATGTTGCTTTGGGATTATTGATATGCACGCCTCAGGTTGTGTTTGATAAGCCACAGTCAGACAACAATGATCACTCTCCTCCTTTAGTAATTATTAAGTTTATATTTAACTTACTATGTATGTAGGACTTTTATTTTGAAAATGGTAGAAGCAGATTGTTTACTATGCGTTACTGAGCAACAAATACATGAGACATGTTGTCCACCCCGAAGAGAAATAAGGTATGCTTAATTGTATCCTTAGTTAATGCATCATGTTTACTGAAAATGATCCAAATATGGTCAATAAAGACCTTCTATATATATACATACATACATTTCCCAAATGATGTTTAAAAGAGCAAGCAATGTTTCACAGTACTTCCTATAATACTTTTCCTTCTGGAGAAAGTATTATTTGTTTTATTTCGGCTATAATAAAAGCTGTTATTAATTTTTAAAACCATTTTAAGGTATTATTAGCCCTCATAAGCAATATATTTTTTAGATTGTCTACAGAACTAACCATCGTTATACAATGACTTGTCTAATTACCCTGGTTAAGCCTTTAAACTGCACTTTAAGCTGAATACTAGTGTCTTGAAAAATATCTAGTAAAATATTATGTACTGTGATCATGGCAAAGATACAAGAAATCAATTATTAAAAATGAGTTATTGAAACTAATATGCTTGGAAATGTGTTAAAAAAACAGGGGGGCTAATAATTCAGAAAGACTAATAATTCTGACTTCGACTGTACCTGTAGATATCAGAGAAAAACTTATTATACCAGGTGTATATGACACCTTGAAATATATTTACCTGTATATTGCACTGGTGTGTTAGCATCCTGCTCGCAGTCAATGTTAGCCGTCTCGTACACCTCATTCGTTTCCTGAGCAGGCTTTTGTCCCTCCACAGCCCTGGGTCCAGCGGTCTGTTCCTGGTTCTTATCATACATGCTCTGGTTATGCTGTAAAACACTTCCAACCTCTACTGAAACCAGACTGGATCCTCCCTGCGGCCCAGTGTAAATGGGAGGCTGGGAGACAGAAGCCATGGAGTCCCTCATCACTGTGTACTCATAGGTGATGTAAGGATTTTGCCCATTTTGGTTCCAGACCTTTTGAGGGAACAGACAGAGACATATCCAACAAATATTATCACAAATATCTCATAATATTTCTTTTTTTTTACCCTTGCAAGAAACAACGTGTAAACATTTCGAATTACTATAATCATGGCCAAAAAATTATTCCCACATTCATTTTAACAAAGGGAGAATTGACGACAGGCCATTGAATGACCAGAAAACGATGCCCACCTGAGGTGGTGATGCCGTTACAACTCGTGTGTGCATTATTTTCTAATAACTCTAACAATTAATAATGCCTGTCATCATACTTTTCTTTAATATTTTCTTAAAATAAAAAAATAAAAATAAATAATAATGATGGTCTAATAATTGAATGGTCAATAATTATCTCTTTATTTAATAATTTCCTTTAAAAATAAATAAAATAAATAATAATAACAACAATAATAGAAATAATGATAAAAAAATAATCTTATGATTCAATTGCTTGTCCTAAATTACCCCTTTCTTTAATAGTTTCCTTAATAAAATAAAATAGCAATATTAATAATAATAATAATAATAATAATAATAATAATAATAATAATAATAATTGGATAATAATTCAATGGCTGGTCATAAATTATCCCCATCTTTAATAGTTTTCTTAAAATAAATAAATAAATAAATAAGTAAATAAATAAATAAATGAATAAATAAATGAATAAATAATATAATAATGAAATAAATAATATAGTAATAAAATAATAATAATAAAATAATAATAATAATAATAAATAATAATATAATAATAATGATAATAATAATATAAAAATATACTATAAAATAATAATAAAAATAATAATATAAAATAAAATAAAATAATAATAATAATAATAATAATAATAATAATAATATTAAAATACTATAAAATAATAATAAAAATAATAATAATAAAATAATAATAATAATAATAATAATAATAATAATAATAATAATAATAACAATAACAATAATAATAATGATAATAATGTAATAATTCAATGGCTTGTCATCAGTTATCCCCTTTTTTAATAGTTTTCCTAAAAAATAATAATAAAATAAGAATATTCTAATAACATTATTAATAAAAATAATCTAATAATTCAATGGTCTGTCATTAATTATCCCTTTCTTATGCCTTTTTAAAAAATAGATTGAGAGAAAACAACGTTTCCCTGCGTCATCCCACATTCAGTTTGATGAGAAAAGGATAATTGGCATCAGGCCATTGAATTATAGGATTATAATGCACACCCAAGGTTGAATATTATTTTTTATTTTTTATTATTATTTTACCACTCAAGTTGTTGCATCTTAAGACATTTGGCAAGTTTTTTTCCTCAAACAGCTATAGTGTGTTGAACTAGCTTCTTAAACTACTCAACCAAACCTGTTTTTGTTCTGTTTTTGAACCTGATTCGTTTTTTAGGGATTGTGAGCTGTAAAATTGTTTAATGTACACTTAAAAAAAGAGACTTGTTCAGTTGTTCAAACTAATTATTAAAAACTAGTTGAAGCAACACAATTCTTGAGAATTTGTTGGGGACAACTTAACTGTTTTATGTTCAATTTACTTAATGTTCATTAGTTAACTTAATTTGTGTTAGGACAAGATGAATGAATTGAATGGAACCCTACATTTTTTACAGTGCATACGGAGCAGTAATGTGGTCAAGACCTGCCTGGAACTACTTTACATGGCGTTTATATAAAAATAATTGCAAACCTTAGAATATTCATCAGCCAATCAGAATCAAGCATTCAACAGTGCCGCATTGAAATAATAAAAGTCATTGCTCCTGGGAGCAATGCATCGGAGTGAACCATTAGACTTTGACCTGCACTAAGTCAAAGCTATGGTTAGCCAGCCAGTGAGATTACCCATGAGCCCTTGGCGGCGAAGGGAGGACCACAGCTACAGTACCAGAACATTGATGGGCTGATCGATGGGCCCTTTCGCCACGATGTACTCGATCCCCGTCTCGTACACATCGGTGGGCCGCCGGTATTTGAATATGGTCCCCGCGGCGTGGAAGTTCTGAGGGGTGTCCACTTTATACGCCCCGTTGAAGAAAAAGTTCCCTGCTTGGTCCGTCACAGCTGGAGGATGAGATGTAGTGATGGGAAGATTGTGAGTATTTCTCTATCCTTCGATATTGTGTAGCAAAATAAGCTCAATTTATTGAAGTCAATTTGTGCATTTTGGTTAAAATGGTAAGGATACAGTTGAAAACAAAATTATTTTAATCACTTTTCAAATATTTCCCAAGTGCTGTTTAGCATTTTAGATTTAATGTAATAGTTTATTAACTAACTTACGTTGTCTTTGCCATGACAATATACTGTATAACAGTGTTTCTCAACTGGTGGGTCGCGACCCAAAAGTGGGTCGCAGGAACATTTTCAGTGGGTCGCGGAGTGTGTGGTCAAAAAAACAACAAAAGTTACATTTTTAACTTGATTTGCGTATACCGGACTTTTATTTTGAAATGCCCGCGCGACAACCGACCCCTTTGGAATCGACGTGGAAAGCGTCACATTGCCGAGCAACATCGAGTCAGCTCGTGGAGCTTTCATGTGATAAGACGCTGAAAAAGAAATTCAGTGAAGTAAGCCTCTCCCAGTTTTCGCCATCTGAGAGTGCGATCAAAGCCATCCCATTCAGAACTACGTATTTGTATGAAAGTGGCTTCTCTTCCTTGGTGCAGCTTGAGTCAAAGCAAAGGAACAGGTTGGACTAGAGCACGATCTTCGGGTAGCACTGTCTACCATCACCCCTGACTTTGAAACTCTTATCACATCAGTAAAGCACATCCTCAGTTATCTCATTATCTTCCCAAATTACTCTTAAGTGAAACAGATGTTTATAATTGCTGTCATATTAGATGTAAAAATGGTTATGAATATTTTAATCATTTTACAATTTGCTGGTTTGTTCTGTTCAACAGGATCAGTGTTCATGTTTTATTAACAGTTCAGTTTTGTTTATGTTAACAACCTTTCCTTACCCTAACCACTGTTTACAGTGTTCGTCGTTTTTACTTTGTAATATTTCTATAATTTGATACATTTTGTTAAATGTCAGCAATAAAATATTGTTTATTTGTAAGTCTTGCTGATTTTCTCATGCTTTTTTTTGTCACTACTTGTGTATGTTAACAAATAAATACTAATTAATTATAATTCCTAAAATTATATTACAGTTCCTAAAAATTTGGGTCACGGCTTGATGACCATGTAAAAATGTGGGTCCCGTGGCCAAACCAGTTGAGAACCACTGCTGTATAATATATTACTACTTGTTTTCACAAGATACTAGAATTGTGAAGGGCGGCCCAGTGGCTCAGTGGTTAGCACTGTGGCCACATGGCAAGAAAGGTTGCTGGTTGAAGTCCCGGTTGGGCTAGTTTGCATTTGTGTGTGGCGTTTGCATGTTCTCCCCATGTTGGTGTCGGTTTCCCCCACAGTTCAAAGACATGCGCTATAAATGAATTGGATGAACTAAATTGGCTGTAGTGTATGTGTGTGTGGGAATGCGAGAGTGTTTCCCAGCACTGGGTTGTGGCTGGAAGGGCATCTGCTGCTTAAAATATATGCCAGAATAGTTAGCGGTTAATTCTGCTGTGGCGACCCCTGATAAATAAGGAACTAACCCAAAGGAAAATTAATGAATGATCGATAGTATTGTGGGTTAAGTGCAATTTAAAGGCCTAACTAGATTATATAGTTGAATTAGGCAAGTCATTGGTCATTTGTTTTGTAGCCGATTGGAAAAAAAAGTCTCAAGGGCCCTAATAAATGACTGAATTCGTTTAGTAAAAAAATCATATCTTATATTCCACCTAAACTGAAAGAAATAAGAAAAACATAACTGTGGAAAAATGTCCTTACTCTGTTAAACATCACTTAGGAGATACTTGAAAAAGAATTACAATGCCAAACATATAAACCACTTGTGTCTTTACAATACAAAATGTCTTGAGCAGACATTTAACAAGTAGCAGAGTTGTAGAAGCTTAAAATATGACAGGATAATTAACATTTTACAATACTCCTGGGTTTTAATGCTGTGTGCTGCACATCATGACTCTCTTAACAGATGGAACACTCTGAGTAGGATACATCACTGCTTCATGCCACCAATGAAAAATTAACCCTTTTTTTGGAGATATTATTTGCGTGTAAAGTGGTAAAAAGAGGGTTTTTTCCATAAGCTGATTTTCATAGCAATCATCATAAAAATGTGTATATAAGCATACTCAGTAGCTTTGTTTCTCTTTCTCTCCAGATTGAAACTTCACATTGAAAACTGTTATGATTGCCGGTGGTGTCATTCACCTCAACTACAAATCCCATCATGCGCTGCACTCACACAACTGTTTCAGTAGACTCCCTGATTACACACAGCTGTTGACTAAAGACACACTAAAGGCTGATTTATACTTTGGCCTGGTGCTGTGTCACGGACACGAGCGCACTTCACGAAAAAGAAACTGACCGTAAAATCAGACAAATAAACAGAGAAGTAGGACGTTTCCGGAACTACGTCATATTATTAATACTATTAAAGATGTTTAAATGAATTGTTTTTATTGTTTTAATAAATTATTTTAATGATTATAAGGATTTGTATAACCATTCAAGACTTTTTAAAATCAAAGTTTGATGCATCACTTGCTTTTGTTCATGTCTTGGACAGGTTTACCTATGAGAGTTTATTAAAATACTAATGACGACAGAGCATGGGTTGCTCTACAAGTATATTTTTATTATGGCAATAATAAAAGCAAAAAAAAAGTACACTTACTAAAAAATACTGAGTTTTTTTGTTTTTAGATTTAGCCCTCTCCACAAACCAAACATTACTGTCTGGTTATATTCTGTCCTCTACTTATAAGCTAAAAAGGCAATAATGGTCCAACATTCCTGATCATTATCACCAATAAATCCCAGAAAAACAGGGCATCAGTATATTGTAAACCGATAAAAAGCCGATAGAAATTATTTGTTTGTTAATTATAGTTTTGTATCTGCTAAATTTGTTTTAAACTCAAAATTGTAATATATACAGTAGTGCTAAACCTATGATTGGTGGGAAAACATTAATCGTGTACCCGGGTCTCTGCTTTCACCATGGCCTCTTTTGGCTTTAACAAACTCATCCCTCAGGATTTTTCAAACTTTTTAACCAAAACTTTCTTCCTTCCCCACTGTTTCAATTTCTAGCCAAGAATTATTGGTCATCTGACCGTCCCTATGATAGACGGATCATAAAGATGTCTGTACAATTGTAAGAATCCATCAAGCTGCAATCCTTCTCCTAACCAGAAGGAGGTGCTCCTGACTTTTCACACACCAGTACCCATTTCTACGCACCCTCCAGAACAGTGGATGGCACCACTTTCCCGCCATCTGCTGTGTGCCACTACTCAAGCTAGATTAGCAACACCTGTGTTTTGCCCTATAAGAGCCTGTGTGGAACATTCTAGCGTGTTCAGTCTTGAGCCACTATTGCCTGGTGTTCTCCTGATTCTCTTGAGAAGCAAAGTCACACTTTATTGTTGTATTTTTTGACCCTTGTGTCTTATTTGTTTTGCCTGTATACTAAAAGCTCGGCTTCAGTCATTTCTGTTGTACTTTGTATTCTATTTTTCAAGTAAAGATCATTTGTTTATTTTTTTTTCTAAAACTACAGCCTCAAGTTTCCTCACTAATCTTCTGCTCTTGGGTTTATCTGTTGAGGAGTGAGCTCTGCTGGGGAAAACCCCAGCTTTGAGTCCAAGAGACCCAGGTTCAATCCTCACCTATTGACCTTATTCCGCCCTGCCCACTTTTAATACTTCGCTCTACTTCGCTGTCATCCGACTTCCGGTAAGCTGACACAGTACATCAAATGACTGTTTCGGAAAGTCCTCACATAGTGTATAGTTAGCTGTAATTTTAGAACAATGGCATATAATGCTAGTTCAGTAAATGTTTGGAGCTGGGAGTACGGCGAAACCTCCCTGCAACGATCAGATGGTCTCATATTGCCCCATCCATCGTTACCGTTAATGAGGATAGATGAGCCAGAGGTAACTTACGGGGATATTTTTAATGACTTTGTCCTGTCACAAGGAGTAGATGGTGTTTATGAAGATTTATAAAAGCACTGAGGCCTACCAATATTTACATAGTTGGTCATGCTCTATCACACAGTGAGGGTGATTTCGTCTTTTTAAAAGCAAATGTGTGCCCCAGCCAGTCGAGCAGTCCAGGCCACTCAGCGTGGGGGCTACTTAGTAAGCAGGGATCAATGGAGACTGCAGGATGTTTGTGCATCGCTGGTTTAGGAAGGTCCTGAAGCCACGCAGCCTTTATATTATGGAAGGCAAGTAAATATATAAATAAATAGTAATGTCTTGTAAGGTTTGTGTTAACATAACTAAGCCATAAGTGTAAGCAGTATGCTAACGTATTTGTGTTATAATACACAGCTGCTGACTCGGTTACCATCAGCAGACTGAGTATCTGGTCAGATCTCTTCATTAGTGAGGTATTGACCTTATTCTTCAATGCTGAAGTGCGCTCGTTTTTTGATATTGTTTCAGAACTTCCGATTCAGTCGCCTCTGGGAGAAATGACTAGGAATAATAAACGGCAGAAAACGGTCAAACTACTCGCTCTACAAACAAGTGTTTGCATGACTATACAGACAAAATAGAATAATATAATAAGAAAACATCAGTTTGCAACATTAAGCAGCAAAATGAGCTGTTTTTAGTGTCTAAAAATAGATGGAAGTGAATGAGAGCGGAAGTCTCGAGCCAAAAAGACTGCGCCCGCTCATACACCGAGAATAAGGTCAATACCAACACCATACAACAATTGTTTCTGTTTCGCACAAAATGTCTTCAAAATGATTCATATTCAACTCAAATCAAACACAGCGCTGTGTGATCTGTTCGCTCGAATCTCAAAAAATGTTGTGCGCTCCGACAGCCGAAATCATATCGCACCCAAAGTGAATCTCATCAAACTCCGTGATGAAGTCACATTCGCAGCGTGCACTCAAGCGAACTAGCGGACACGTCAAGTATAAACCAGGCTTAGGAGTGCTTTCACACTTGGTCCGAATGCCCGGTCTGACTGTCTTTGTTCCTTCTGAACCCCGGTACGCTTGCGTCATCAAGCTGCTGTTTTGTGTACAGTTGTTGCTAGGTGACAGGCACAAAAACTAAGTGCCAAAATGGAGATGTCCGCATATTCTGCTTTTACTGCCAAAACCAAAATACAGAGAGCCACTTGCGTCTGTCTGCAGCAAAAACATTAAAAACGTTCAGAACATCACGCGATGTCTGCAGAAGTCATTTTTGGAGGAGATAAGCAGACATTATCACTGTTTGCACTGGGTCAGTCCCCAAGGTGGGTGATACGCAGACATACACACATAAATGAACAGTATAAAAACTAAAGTTTGCTGTACAGTTGGCGGTTCACTTCTGTTATTTGGTACGATTGCATTCATATCAGAAGTGAACTATATCAGAGCCGTACCTCAGACCACCTCTTTCAGGCAGACTCGGGTACGGTTGGAGGGTGTACATTTGAGTTCAGAAGACAGCGTTCACACTAGCTAAATGTACCATACTTTGACATCAAACGAACCCAGGTGCGGACCAAAAGTGCTAGTGTGTAAGTACTCTAAATATAGACCCTCCAGTCACTGTGGCACTTTGCTGAGTCTTGTTATACAGTACTGAACATTTCTGAGTGGCTTCCTTTGTTATGCCTGGCCTTGTTTTTGACCCTTTGTTTGTTTAACCTTTATTAACTGTATATGTGTAAACCAGTAAGATTCACTGTACAGTTGCTCACCCAGGATATCTGCAGACTTCTTCCTCTCAATAACCTGGATGTCCCATGATCCCTCGGGGATTTGAATTATGAAAGTATAGCCTTCAAAGAAGCAGTTCACTTAGTTAGGACTCTGGTGGACTTCTTGATGAATGTAATCAGAACCATTAACTATGAATGCAGTTCTGCAAAACACTGAAGTGATGTTACCTAGACTTGAAGCCCCGCGGCGAAAGTTCCCAGAAACTCGACTGCAGCTGCTCCCGTCGCCCTGACACACACCACATTTATCCAGGGTGTTGGGGGAGAACAGGACACCATCACATCCAATAGGCTGCAAAATTACACATCAGCTTATACATCTTCATCACATGGCTGAGACAGTTAATATACAGTAAGCATTGCTGGGTAGGTTGTGCACAAATTGTTGTAGTCTGCTACTGATTTCAAATTCCCCAACAAGCATTGTAATGAGTTTTGAGTAACATAATGTATTAGACACTTAAATAGAGACCGTTCACCCAAAAATAAAAATCTCAACATTTACTCACACTCAAGCGGTTCGAAACTTTTACAAAACACAAAACAAGATATTCTGAAGAACGTTCCATAATAGCAACCCAGGCTCATTCTGATTATGTACCCCTATACACATTTCTGGAGAGCTACAAATATGTTCCAGGAGGTACGTTTTTTTGCAGGTTTTTTCCGCAAATCCAACAGAGGCCGCTGTGTATGCTTTTTGAGATCTCAAATTTCTCTTGCGAGTGCCGTTCGTGCCTGTTCTTCTTGAGTTGGGTAGCATTACCCTTGGTCATATATTACAACATACTACTTTGTTTGGACATTGTATTTGGTGTGAGAGATTGTTATGCTGAGTTCACACCAGACGCGGAAGATGCGTCAAGCGCAAGTGATTTACATACGTATTAAGTCAATGCAAAGGCGCGAATAGGCATCCTGCGGCGCGATATGTTTGATGCGCTTAACACACAATTCGCGCAAATCGCTCCAGTTTGAAAATCTGAACTTCAGCGGACCAATCAGGAGCTTGCTCTTGCGGGGGTGTGATTATGAAGTAGCGCCTGTTGTTGGTGTCTCAGGGAAAAATCCTCCTGACGACACAGACAACAGTTCATCAATCTGGGCTCGGCTCAGTCAGAAGCACCGCTGAAAGCTTCCATCATCCAGGTTCAGTTTCTGGAGGAGTTTATGAGCTTACAGAGCTCGGTGCACCTCTGAAATAATCTAGTGGACTCAGATACAGCTCCAAACGAATCGACGCTGTTTATCAGCCTTCATAAAGCACATAAACACAGTTATTCTCTCTATAAAACCCCTGTTAGCCATTTAGCAATAAAGCTACAGTCACCAAGCCATAGACAGAAGCCCTGCCCATCACACAAATTAAATTATTTTTTTATTTTTCCCCTTTATGTTATTTTTTGTGTGTTTCCCTGGCCCTAGATAGCGGAGGCATGTAACAATAATGCATAATAGGGGCTCTTTAAAACTAATGGTTTTGTCCTAACCATCAGTGACGACAACATGCAAAATACTCTACGACGGTGAAGCAAAATGGCATATAGTACTTTGGCACTGAACATAAAGATAACTCGTATAACAACAAAAGCTTCTTACTTCACATCTGCCGTCAACACACACGCCTCTGTAGTTGCTGTACTTGCAGGACGTCCCATCGCGTGCAGGAACCATCAGCTGTCTTTGACCATCAGAAGTGGTGCAGTGCAGGTCGCACGGATTGCTGGAGATATGAACGTAGTCGTCTACAGGGATATAAACAGGGATTCTTGGTTTAAACATACATTAGGCCTTCGCAGCATGGTTTAATCAAATAAAGCAGTTAATACCAGGATAGAGAGGTTTCCAGTGGTAATTCTTTCCATTGTAAACCTGAGAGTTGAATGACCAGCACTGCTCTTCTCTGAAACTCCTCCCTGTAGAAGGACATTCCTGTTTCTCACAGAAAAACAGTCAGGCGATTACAATCAAGGTTTCCACAATAAGTCAAATGTCCCTGACTTTCACTGACTTAAAAAACAACAGTATATTTGTTGAACTGTCCAAATATCTACGTGTGTGTGATGAAAGAAAGGACAGATATTGAGGACTGACCTTTGCATTGCAGAGATGATACTTTTTAGCACTGCCTGTGCATGTCATGTTGTCTTTACCGGTTGTTGTTTTCTTCCTTTGAAAGAAAGTGTTGTAGTTTAGCAGCAGTTGAACGCAGCAGGACACACAGTTGAAGACAAAAGTATTTGTTGCTCCTGAGTTTTAAGTAATTTTCCAAAATTTCTCTCATATTTCTTGTGACTTTTTATTGCTCATAATTATGACTTGGTACCTCATCATTTTACAACCCAGGCTAATTCTGAAAACGTAACACTATATACATTTCTGGAGAGTGCCAAATATATCCCAGGAGGTACGTTTTTTTGCAGTTTTTGTTTTTAAGAATCCACCAGAAGCTGCTGTGTATGCTTTTTGAGATCTCAAATTTCTCTCACGAGTGCTGTTCGCATCTGCTGTTCTTGCTTAAGTCCACCAGAGGCCACAGTCAACTGACCCCAACCGATAGTGTTTTCTTAAGCATCGATTGATCTCCCCACCGCCTTCCCTTAACCCTTTTTTCAAAAGCAATCCAGAAAAAGAACAGCCCTCGTGGCAGCCTGATTGTTACCATGTTTTCAGATTTTACCGCATTCTTACTGTTATTTACTTGTTTATTTAATTTTTTTGGCTTTTGTTTTTGTTTTACCTGCTTTCTGAAACCGTTCTTCATCAGACTTGAACTCCGTTGTCACGGTCAGATCAGCTCTACATCAGAAGTCTGGTGACATACGCGGCGAGCCACTGGACAAACTGATGACAGTAGAAAGCCGTCGGCTATACGAAGGTAAGCAGTCAGCTGGTAAACGTGAAAAGCATCTGTAGCGTTCGTTTTAAAGACGAAATGAAGCCATTCGTTCTTCTGGATACATAATTTAAGATCTCCAGAAATGTATATAGAGGAACGTTTTTAAAATGAACCTGTGTGGTCATTTTGACTTGTTGACAGACTTTCTGATTTAACAGAGCATGACCTGGTAATTGGTTTCCATACGAGTTATCATAACAATAGTTTCGAAATAGTTCAATGTCTTACTAATCTATGAGTGAGACAGTATCTCATAATGTAACCTTTATGTCATAATTAAGATTTTGTGTGTTTAGTCTTATACATATTCTATCTCATATCTAGGCCCACACGGAATCTGCGCACGCAGAATTCCACAGACTTCCGCAGATTTTTAGCCCATCATTTATTCTGTTTATTTACTTCTGTAAATGTGTGTAAATTTATGTTTAATCAGTTTTTAAATTAATTTCAGTAATAATATTGACTAATATGAAAATATTCATACGATTTATTTACAATACAGTTCGTGAAGTACTACTTTCTGTCTTTTAGTAGATATTTAATATGAGAGACTTGCTTTGTTTACCAAATAAAGTGGATGTAATTGGATTCGCATCGTAAACAATAAATAAAAGTTAAAAAGGTGTTACTTTTTATTTCATATATAAAGGTTTTAGTTACTATACTCACAAAATCATTGCACATAAATCCGCAGATTTTTAACAAAATGCTCCGCAGAAATAGCAAAAAATGTCCGCAGATTCCATCTGGCCCTACTCGTATCTTAGCGACTTATTTTTGACTATACTTAGTACTTCGGGCGATACGGGCACAGTGGGTAGCACTGTCGCCTCACGGCAAGAAGGTCACTGCTTTGAGCCCCGGCTGGGTCAGTTGACATTTCTCTGTGGAGTTTGCATGTTCCCTCACAGTCCAAAAGACATGTGCTGTAGGTGAAATGGTTAAGCTAAATTGTACATAGTGTATGTGTGTATTGGGTTTCCCAAAGACTATGAGTAAACTTCGGTTACACCTATGTTGTTCTGCTTAATGATAGATCAAGAGATTAAGAAGACTTTAATACGGAAATGAAATCTATGTCCAAAATATCTGTGTGTGTGTGGTGAAAGGCAAGACAGATATTAAAGACTGGCCTTTGCAGTGCAGAAATGGTACTTTTTAGCACTGCATGTGCATCTCATGTTGCCTTTATCGGTTGTTGTTTTCTTCCTTTGAAAGAAAGTGTTGTAGTTTAGCAGCTTTCTGTTTACGTAAGCGAAGTGGAAGCGTAAGAAAATGAAATCTACTTTACGGGCTACATTTTTAAGACCTTTGAAATGCGGATTTAAGACATTTTAAGACTTACTAAAGCCTTGTTTTTATACTATGGAATTTTAAGGATCCACGGACACCCAGTCATCAAATCTTGACCAATCAAATGCTCTTCAGTATCTGACATGTCCCACCACTTTCAACATGCTTCTAATTTGCTTTTCATGTGATGCGCTTGAGCTCAACTACTAGCAGAGCTGTGATAAAACAAAACACTATTGGCTGTATTTTTTTTAAATAGGAGGAGCTACTCTATGCCCTGCCCCCTCTTGATGTTTCAGTTGAGATTACGTCAAACATCGAATAAAATTACACGTTTCAAAGGACTTCACAAGACCTTTAAATCTTTCCAGCACAAGAGACATAATGTTTTTATAATAGCTGTGTGAATATTGCATTATAAAGCTGATGTTTTGTGACCTTTGCTTCAGACAGTGTCTCTCCTGCGACA
The DNA here is from genome assembly GCA_903798035.1 of Danio albolineatus. Lineage (NCBI taxonomy): Eukaryota > Metazoa > Chordata > Actinopteri > Cypriniformes > Danionidae > Danio > Danio albolineatus. Next base: position 1,621,419 of record CAIGQQ010033701.1, read on the forward strand.
TGACGCCTCCTCCGCAGGTACGAGTGCAGGCCGTCCACTTTGTCCATTCACCCCACCAGTACGTGATCACCTCCAGCCCGTCCTCCAGACTGTTAGAGGCAACACCCTCTTCCTTTGGCAAATAAAGAGTTCATTCACAAAACCAACACTGGAGACCAACATCTGTGCTGAGAGCGCACTATAACACCGCTTGTATTTCATAACTGTCACCGTCCCATTTTAAACCACTTTAAAGGGATGAAAAATGACATTCACCCTAAGTCGATCACTATGAATTGATGAACCAGGGGACTAGGGGATTCCCTAATCTATCAATTTGACATAATGTATATTCCTTCCTTCAGCCAGGAACCATGCCTCTAACTACAGCTCTACAGGTGTAGTTGCAAGCGCACAAGTTTGCGATGTAGTTTGCGAATGCTGGTTTCAGGAAACACCAAATCAGCAAACTATGTTTGTAACTATGTTTGTAATGACAGAACTTACGACCTTAGTTAGCCAACGATGGCTTTCAGAAACATCTCCATTCCCTTCTTTGGGGAACAAGGGTTACAGATGTAACCGAGATGTTTTTACTCACCCTTCACTTGTTCAAAACCAATTTAATATTCTTTCTTCTGTAAGATATTTTAAAGATATTTTGAATAATGCTGATTGAAACCCATTGACTTTCTTAGTATTTGGATTTTCTAATATGAATGTTGATGGGTCCCAGCAACAAACATTTTTCAAATTATCTTTCTTTGTGTTCAACAGAAGGAAAAAAAAGTGTAAAGGTTTAAAACTACATTAGGGAGAGTAAATAATGAGGTATTTTTCATTTTTGGGTAAACTATCTCTTTAAGAAATGGTGACAAACAGTACCTATATGTTTCTATACCATTCTGTTCTTTCCTTTAAAGTCTGTGTGACTTCAAAATTTACATTGTTTATTTTGCTAGCAAACATTGTTATTCTTTAGGTAATCTGTTCAGCTTAATCCACTGATTTTATTTTTTATTTATTTATTTTTTACATTTTATGGCCAGTTTAAGTGTAAAGGATGTCTTGTAAAATACAAAAATACATATTTGATATAATACATTGAAAATATATTGTGAGAAATAAAGTCATTTTTCATTATTAATAACAATAACTAATATCTATTAACTTTTTTATCCCTTTTATTAACTTTTTTTCTCCGCTTTAGCAATGCAGCACTTAATGGGTTAAGACAATTACAATTAAGTGTTTACAGAATGTTTGTAGAAAATTTGCTAGAAATAAATATGTGAATACCTTGGATGTTTTTCTTTTGTGTAAAATAAAAAAAAGAAAAGAAAAGCTAATGATAAGTCCAATTTGAAGATTCCAAACCTGTCCTCTGCTGGAGAGATTTCCCAGAGACAGAGCCAGAGTTACAAGACCAAGCAGCACCAGACTGATCCTGGACCAGATCCTCATCCTGGAGAGAACGAATGTTTGGAGAAAAGAAATTCAATAGTCTTCCAAAACAGACATTAATTCGTTTCTTTTTATCTGATATGAGCACAAATTAAGGAGCTTCATTTGACATCGACTGTCTCTTCTGAGGAAATCTTTAAATGATGACTGTGAAATACACATAAATAAATCATTTTAATTATAGACAGATAAGACAAAGTAAGGGTCTGGGTTGTACTACATATGTCATTTGATTCCTAAAATTAGAAATCCAAAAAAAAAAAAAAAATGGTCTGATTTTATTTCCAAATACAGCTATTCAAGTCATCTGGGATCTCATTCATAAAACATTTTTTGTAGACACACAACACACCAAGAAATTTTGCATTTAATAGACGTCTAATAGACGTCTAGACATAGACGTCTTGACTAAAATAAGGCTAAATTTGGCCTATAAGTAAATATCTCAGCCCATATCTCAAGCTCATTATTGATGCATACCCCTGCAAACATTTCTGGACAGTGCAAAATATGTCCCAGGCAGTACTTTTTTTTTTTTTTGCAGTTTTTGCAGTTTTTGTTTTCGCGAATCCACCAGAGGCCGCTGTGGATGCATTTTGAGATCTCAAATCTCTTCCGCTCTTTTCGCGTAAATCCACCAGAGGCTGATGTCGACTGCCCGACCAACCAATACCCCCACTCGCCCCCTTCGCTTAAACCCAACCGATAGAATTTTCAAAAGCACCAATCGACCCATCCACCACCTTCCCTAAACCCAACCGACAGTGTTTTCAAAAGCAATCCACAAAAAGCAAATCCCTCACGGCCGCCTGATTTTTAGCACATTTTTAGATCTTACCACATTCTCGCCCTGTTATTTACTTTCTGGAATCTTTCTTCACCAGACTCAAACCCCGTCATCTCGGTCAATTCCTCTCTAAGTCCTAATTTGAGAATTCCAGAAATGTATACGGGGTACGTTTTCACAATGAATGTTGGCAAATGTAATAGACAAACAAGAACAGCCCAATAATAGACTAATCACCAAATACAAAGATTAGACAGACTTCACGTGTAGTCATTCAGTCCTGTCTATTTGACAACTAGCCTAGTTTTAGGATTTTCTTAGACGTATATAATTTAGCAAGACTTCTATGTTTAGATGTCTTTTAGACGTCTATCAGACTTCTTTTAAACACACACACAAAAAATGCTTGGTGGGAACCTCCCCTCCAAGCAATTGTGTGCTTAATAGACATCGAATAGACATCTAGAATGGATATCTTGCCTAAAATGAGGCTAAATTTGGGATGTCAGTAAACGAATAGCCCAAAAGAATAGTCCAAAACTAGACTAATCTTCAAATACAAAGACTAGACGGACTTCACGTGTTATTTATTCCTGTCTATTTGATAACTAGTCTAGTTTTGGGCTATTTTCTGACATCTATTAGATGTTCACACAGCCTAAATTGAGCCTCGTTTTACCCAAGATGTTTATGTTTAGATATTTGACTTTTTAGCTTGCAGGAAACCTTCCTAAAAGTGCACCTACAGCAAAATAGTTTTATATTCATTTATTAATGATTACGGCGATTTAAAGTTGTTCAATTTAGTTATTGTTGAAGTTAAATATGTTTACTAAGAGTTTACTTAAACGCTGCACACATTCTCCAGCAGGCACACAAGATGTCAAAATTAGGTTAGATTTAGGCAGTGCTTAATTTTTGAATTGCGAGGTCCCAGAACAGATCGGGCTAACGGATCCGGTATGTTACCAGAGGATGGAGAGGTGTAGCAGACGAAAGTAAAGAGCGGGGCCAGAGGGTGTGCATAGCAACAAAAAAATCAGTGTAAATCAGTGTACATTTAACTCAATTTGAGTTTAACTTATCACTCTTTGGGTGTACATATGACTCCCTCCATTTTGGAGTTAAAATAACACTTTCTAAAGTGTGAAATTTGTACATTACTCACAGAGTTTGTTTTAACACAGTAAGAGTTAATTCTTACATCAAACAGGAGTGTGTGTGTTACCCTTCAAAGTGTTAATGTATTAAATTTGTAAGTTACTTGCTTTATTTACTAACAAATAAATCTAAATGGATTATGCATGTGTGTATAAGCTAATGAGTGCATATACTGCTTCTGATGAGAATTAATTTATTATCAAAACTCGTAAAACATACTGGTTTGATCACTGTTTATCTGAAAGAACCAGTTTGAAAAAAACTGGACTTCCCATTACTAGCGGGAAATACACTGCATAATGGGGTAAAAGTTTAACACTGGAAAAAAAAACTCTTAAATATACACTCTTTCACACTCATGGATTAAAATATACTCCGGTTTTAACACTAAACAACACCAAAAAAAAAAAAATCACACAGTATATTTAACACTGGAATTTTTGCTGTGTGGGTGTCACAGACAGAAGTGATGTGGGTTGGGGAGTCGCAGAAGAAAGTGAAAGTGAACAGCGGACAGGGGGAGGAGGGCAGTTGAGGAGGGGATCGATAAAATGAGGTGCCGGATTAGATTTTAGATCCAGATCCGGAGTGTTCCGGCACAAATTAAGCCCTGGATTTAGGCCGTGATGTTGGGTGACCGAAATTCAATGGTTTGTTGTGAAGTGACCAAAGTCCAACGTCGAGCCAACATCTTAAACCAACGTCATATTCATGTGAAGTACTGACATTTATTCAACCGAAATTCAATGTCTGATAAACGTCACAGTGGTAACGTCCACACAACGTCAAGCTGTAACATCATTAGACGTATATTTAGTTGTTTTTAGGTTGGTTGGAATGTGACCAAAAGCCAACATCTGTCCAACGTTGGACACTGACGTCGGTCTGAAGTTGGGTTTTGACGTCAACTCGATTTTCATTCCCACCTAAACTGCAACATCCCCCTAACGTTGAGATACAATGTCAATCTGATGGTGATGTCCTGTGCCTGCTGGGTTGTTTTTTATAGGGGCATACGTACATTTTCACCCACATTTATACATGAGAAAACTGTGAATTTATGTTAATATCACAATATATATTGCAGAAAAACAAAACACTGCAATGTCCTTTTTGCTCTAATATCATGCAGGGCTACCACCCACCACCATTTAGATGATTCAGAGATGCTACAAACAACTAAATCTCAAAATCCACTGCAGGTTTTACAGCTCACATTGCTCCCTTAATATCCCTTAATAGCAATCACTGCTGCGTTCACATACATCTATGCAGTCGCCACTATAAAAGCAAGCAATCACGTAAACGTCTCCGGTTCTCCTCATCAGACCCACGCCTCCAATTAGGAATCGTCTCCTTAAAGTAAGCAAACGGATCGTCTCTGTTTGCAGTCTGGCTTTTTCTGGCACTAAATATTGGTGACAGGTGTCTTAAACCGGCCACTGGAGCACCTGGAGTTCATTATCCAGCCCAGACACAGCTGGATGTGGGCCAGCTCGCCAAAACACCCGTCGTCTCCCACAGACCACGCGCTTCCCATGTAGGCCAAACACAGGCTGACCCGCTTCCCCTCCCCCGGGGGCCTCCACTCCAGGGAACACGGTTGTTTTTCTTTCCCTGGCAGCAGACAGACAGCAGGGCCGGTCCCCGTTTTTTTGGAGAAGGGGGAGGCAGAGGCTCTGTCTATGAGCTGGAAGGAGACTCATCCTTCTCTGCCTCGCGAGGATTCCTGGGCTTTCACGTCTCACACGCTGCATTCAAGTGGAAAATCAATCAATGCTGCAGCTTTCCATCAAACAGGTGAAGAGAGCAGCTACAAGTGTCAGGACACACACGAAAAAGCTGCCGCTTGATTGTTAAAAAGAGCAGAACAGCGTCAGAATTTTGTATTTTTAACCTCACAGTATGTTTTTTTTTATTGGAATAACTAGTCCTGGGCAAGGAGAAATCGTGATTAATTGCATCCAAAATAAAAATATATACAGTATGTGTGTGTATGTACACTTAATCGATGATTTTTGCTCCTCAACTTATTTAAGGTGAACTAAAACATCACAATTCTTGATTGTTTTGGAGACAACTTTCTATTTTTATGTTCAATCCACTTCCGTTTGTGAAAACAATTGATTTAACTTAATCGGTCAACTTGACTTCTAGTTGATCAATTGGAAAAGTGGCAGAAGGTAGATTTTTCTGATGAATCATTTGTTGAACTGCATCCCAATCATCACAAATACTGCCTACTGGAGCCCACATGGACTCAAGATTCACACTGAAATCAGTCAAGTTTGGTGAAGGAAAAATCATAGTTTGGGGATACATTCAGTATGGGGGCGTGCGAGAGATCTGCAGAGTGGATGAAAACATCAACAGCCTGAGGTATCAAGACATTTGTGCTGCCCATTACATTACAAACCACAGGAGAGGGCAAATTCTTTAGCAGGATAGCGCTCCTTCTCATACTTCAGCTACCATATCAAAGTTCCTGAAAGCAAAGAAGGTCAAGGTACTGCAGGATTGGCCAGCCCAGTCACCAGACATTAACATTATTGAGCATCTGTAGGGTAAGATGAAGCAGGAGACATTGACGATGAATTCAAAGAATCTTGATGAACTCTGGGAGTCCTGCAAGAACGCTTTCTTTGCCATTCCAGATGACTTTATTAATAAGTTATTTGAGTCATTGCAGAGATGTATGGATGCAGTCCTCCAAGCTCATGGGAGTCATACAAAATATTTATTCTTTTTCTTCTGCACCATGACTTTATATTCTATGCTGGACATCATTTCCGTTAAGTGACAATAATTTTGGGCCCCATTTAAACTAGTGCGTTTTAGTTTTAAAATGGCGTTTTAGCATGAAAACGATCCGCGTCCACACTAGCGTTTCACCCAGCGTTTCTGAACATATCTCCGTCCACACTACTACACCAAAAACGTATATCACATGACCATTCGCGCACTCTGGGCATGCGCGTTCAAGTATAAACAGGAAGCTTGTGTCTCGCTTGGCATTTGGTTATTGTTAGTCAACAAATGCTGGTTGAACAATGAACACGATGGCAAAGAAAGCCAAAACCGTAACCCAAAACCAGCGTTCTAAATAGGGCTTACGCCGCTTGAAACGCAAGCGATGAGCGAGTGCTCGAACAATAGCTTGCCTCTTGCTAATATATGCAACTGTTGTAGTAAAAAAGGCAGAGTTTAACTGCACAATAGCGCCTATAACGGACAATAGTGCAAACAACACTCCCATTTCTGTGTCCAGCAGCCATGTCTCCATTTTCAGATGTGTCCGTTTTACCCCATCCACACTGAGACGGAGCAGCAGCGTTTTAGAATGAAAACGGCCTCTCCAGCGTTTTCAAAACGTTCTGTTTTCGGGGCTCGAAAACTCCGGCGTAGTGTGCACGGATGGCGTAACCGTAGCAAAACTTATGTGTTTTAAAACGAAAACGCATTCGTGTAAACGGGGCCTAAGCAAAGTCAGACCTTACTTTCCTAATTAAATAATAAAAATCAAGGTATGATCATCTATCTAGAGGCCTATCATCACTTCTGATACCAAACGATCAACTAGAAGTCAAGTTATTACTTGTTATTCCTATAAATTGGATAGGCAACAAGACTTTTGTCAGGTTGTGTATATGTAATTTGCATATATTCCCATATATCAGATTTCCATGAGGTAAATAATGTAAATGCTTATTAGTTTCTTGTGGGCTGTTAACATGGCACATTTAATGACTTAAAACTGAAAACCTGTGCGTTTTGGCCATTCATTCTCACCACAATGGCATTTTGGGAGGATGGCAAGAGGTCACTATTGGTTCTCACTCACCTAATTTCGGTTACTGGCTTTAAAACCCCGGAACCTGTATAGTCATACCACGCACATTCATTCAAACGCTCTCACCTCAGAAGCCTGGTGGCAAATTCTGTGACAAATGTAAGTTTATGCAAGTTTTATAAGCACGATGATGTGCATTTATAATGTTGTTTGTTTTTTGTTGCATTGTGTCATGTTTACATTCGTGTGTGTTTAGCCAGATGACCATCATGAAAGTTAGAAGCTACGTGTTTAGAGCTAGCACCCCTTGGTGAGCGGAGTGAGGTGTGTAATTTTTGTCTGTATTTCAAATATGGAAAGTTATAACAATGTAAATGTCTAAATGGTCTATTTTTGAAACTGTTGTGTTAGCTGAGTGAAACTGTTGTGTTAGCTGAGTGAATTGTAAAAATGTTGTTTTGCATTGCTCATTTGCTGTGCATCGTATACAGATGCATGATAATGCACTGTAAATGGGTAGAAACTATTTGTAAACTTGCTTTGTGCAATTTGTGTTTACTTCCAGTTTTCACGGTGTTTATGCTGATTCCGGTGTAATTTCCGGTGTAATCTCTGCTTTATTTAAAGAAAATCAAGGGCTGCTACAGTTAGTATAGCGATGGTCATCGGGGCAAACAGATATATAATCAAAAATCGTGGTCTATACTCCGGTGGTGTGTGCGCGCAGTCAATCGTGGAGTTGTAGTCCTTTAACCAGCAAATCTGTAGTTCACGGAAGTGTTTGGGTCAACCAGCGATCTCTGGCTGTAGAGATCGCTGCTGATCGTGACAATTTCCAACAAAACAGTCTATACATATGTGTGGACCAATGCAAGAACAACAAAGGTGTGTGTAGATAAGTGGCATTTGGCCTGGCATTCAGTACAGTGTTAAGTAATTTTTTTTGTGTGAATGGGGATGATTTTACCACGTCAATTGTAAACTTTAAACCATAAACTGAAACTTTTTAGTAATATTTGGTGTAAAAATATCCTTAGTTAAATCTTTTGGAATGTTTTATTGATTAAATTACGACCACTGTTGCACCAATTTGTTTAGCTTTCCCTTTTAGATAAACCACCGCATTCACAATTGTTTGTTCTGCGATATCTATTTTTTCTCCACAAATCATGTGCAGCCTTCAGCACTTTCTAGCTACGTTTTAATGAACATCTTTTTCATTTCGTTTCTTTGGATGTGGTCCATGCTTGAGCTGCTCACTGATTTCTTGTGGTTTCCTTTAGCCATTCATCATCCGAGCTGATTTATTTATATGAGTGGTCTAATATCAGATTAATTTCCTTCTTAACTGACACATTATCAAAACCACACATTCGTTTAGTGGGGATTTTTCAAATAGACGTTTGACTTTTTTTCAGTAACAAGCCGTATGTAAGAACCATTTAATGAATCATGATTGCACCAAATGTTGATTTCTGAACTCTTCTTAAAACACTGGTATTGTGTCGTCTACAAATGATGAATATAAGGGTGCTTTCACAACTGTGGTTTGATTAATTTGGTCCGGACCAAGGGCAACAAATGATACATTGTAGCATTTTTCTGCCATTTTGGGTCCTTTTCACACCACACTGATTGCTTTGGAACCAGTTGAAAGAACCAAAATGTAGTCATGTGACAAAATCCACATCACTCACTGGCCAGATGTTATTGAACATATTTCCTAAACTCCTTTTCGATTGGTCAGAATTAACATGTGGGAAAATGCCAATGGAACTCCTGCAAGTAAACAAACCGGCAGTCACAAAAGATCACTGCACTGGCTGATTGTATTCCTGGTCATAGTATACTATATAGTCTGTATACATCACTTTAGACAAACTATAGATTTCGAGAATGAAGCGCAGCTGCGGCTGGAAAAATATGTTTTAATGCATTGCAATCGGCGAAGGCTTTAGGAGGAGGCGTGAATTAATTTAGCTGAACTGTGACATGGTCATCTTCGAAATATTACCAAGTTACCAACAGTCCATTAGGTAATGTTTTCGCCTCTCTCTCTCTCTGTTTAAAACTGTTGGTAAAGCGCTGTCAACAAATATTTGTCCTCCAAACCCCATAAGATGGGACAGCGCATCGGACCAAGGCAGCTGGATTAGCCCAAAAAGACGCAGTACTTTTGGTGGTTGGATCTGTTTTAGTTCAGATCATGTTCTCACCACAAATTAATCGCTCCAGGGTTCATTTGAAAGCGTATCAAGACCACCTCTTGACCACCCCGGTTGGTGACCATCAAGGTCACCAACCGGGACCTGCCCCAACCGGGGATCGAACCAGCGACCTTCTTGCTGTGAGGCGAACGTGCTACTCACGCGCCACCGTGGCGCCCTGAATGATATGTTGTGACAGGATAATATTAAGACGATTTGAAACTATTTGAGCAATTTGAAAATCTAGAACCCGAGGTTTCCATTCATTCATTCATTCATTCACAAAGATAATGTAAGTAAATGCATTGTAACTTAGAACTGTTACGTTGACTTAATTTTTATAAATATGCAAATTGTACTCACTTTTTAAAAAAACAACCAATCCCTTTTTACAGTGTCAGACTATTTTAACACTTCTGTTTTTAAATAATTACTGTAATTATTACAATATTACATATTGGTGCTTCAAAAGTATATAAAATTATAGCCTGTGTTGAATTTTGAAGACACACTGGAGTCTCATTCATTCATTCATTTTCTTGTCGGCTTAGCCCCTTTATTAATCCGGGGTCGCCACAGCGTAATGAACCACCAACTTATCCAGCATTTGTTTTACGCAGCAGATGCCCTTCGAGCTGCAACCTATCTCTGGGAAACATTCATACATTCTCATTCACACACATACACTACGGACAATTTAGCTTACCCAATTCACCTGTACCGCATATCTTTGGACTGTGAGGGAAACCGGAGCACCCGGAGGAAACCCACACAACCACGGGGAGAACATGCAGACACAGAAATGCCAACTGACCCAGCCGAGGCTCGAACCAGCGACCTTCTTGCTGTGAGGCTAATGTGCTACTATCTACGCCACTGTGGCGCCCACACAAATTTTATTGTATGTCATTTTGCTAGATAAAGAAAAGCTGGGGGGGACTAATATAATAGAGTGTATTGGAAAAAGTGATTAGTTTACTTTTTTTTTTAAAGTGAGTACAATAAGCATAATTATACAAATTAAGTCAACTTAACAGTTCCCAGTTACAATGGGTTTACTGTTTTTGTGGGTTTTCTGATGGTTTTCATTTCGATAGCTAACAAAATTTATGTTGTATAAATGTGTAGAAACTGTTATTTGCGTTGTTTCAGACCTGTTCAAATGTCCCGTTTCTTGTCACGATTAGATATATAAAAGGTAATGTACACTGAATTAAAATTATTCATTGGATTTACTCAATTTTTTTAAGGGTTGCGAACAACTTATATGGACTAAATTTAAACAAAAATATTAAATTTAGTAATGTTCAGCTCAATTTGTTTGTTTCAATTCAGCCCATGTAAATAGTTTGCAACCACTTACCTTAAAAAAAATTGTAAATTCACACAACTTTTCCCAGATGACCGTTTCTTTCTCTTGAGTTCACTCTCATCCAACCCTTTGCATCAGCAGAGCAGTCAACACTGTTTGTTTGGGTTTGTGGAACAAGTGTCTAGTCTGCTTGGCTTCACATGCTCTTTCCCAAAACATCCAGCACTTCACCGGCAGAATGAACACACACAGAGCGAGTAAGAGAGAGAGAGAGAAAAAGAGAGAGTAAATGTTTCCCCTTACCTGCAGAGCTGGAGCCGGTGCTGTTGGACAGTGTGGGTGGTTTGTGATGGTGTGCTGTGAGGATGGTGTGCCTTGTAAAGAGGGTAAGGTGTGTTCCTGCATCCCCCTTCCTCTCCTCCTCCTCCTCCTCCTCCTTCTTCCCCCTTTCTTTCCTTCTGTCCCGGCACGGCAGGAAGACAGTGGCAGTGTTGGGGAACGCCTTCGTGAAAAGGGTTTGCTGGCTGCTGCCAAAATCATGAGCTCCTGCTGCTGCTGCTGTGGTGGTGGAGCAGAAACACACACACACACACACACACACACACACACACAGAGGCAAACTACTGTCTGCTGCTCTAGACTCACAGACAGACAGACAGACAGGCAGACAGAGCAACAGGTGGACAGACAGACAGACGGACAGACAGACAGACAGACAGATGGAGAGACAGATAGACAGACAGACAGGTGGACAGACAGAGAGACAGACAGATAAACAGACAGACAGGGGGACAGGCAGATAGACAGGTGGACAGATAGATTGACAGACAAATGAAGACAAGATAAACAACGGACTGAGAAACAGACAGATAGATAGACAGGCAGACAGAGATAGACAGACACAGACAGACAGACAGATGCAGAGATATACAGACAGACAGGCAGACAGAAATAGACAGAGACAGACAGACATGTGGACAGACATAGAGACAGACAAAGGGAGAGACAAGATGAACAAGGGACTGATAGACAGACAGAGATAAACAGACAGAGACAGAGATAGACAAACAGACAGACAGGCAGACAGAGATAGACAGACAGAGACAGACAGATGCAGAGATAGACAAACAGACAGACAGGTAGACAGAGATAGACAGACATATGCAGAGATGACAGACAGACAGGGGGACAGACAGATAGACAGATGGAGAGACAAGATAAACAGACTAATAGACAGACAGATAGACAGACAGACGGGGACAGACAGAGAGACAAGATAAACAATAGACTAATAGACAGACAGACAGGCAGACAGGTGAAGGGATAGAAAGACGGACAGACAGACAGACAGACAGACAGACAGACACACAAACAAGAGACTGATAGACAAATGGAGAGATAGAAGACAGAATGACACACAAACAAATAGACAGACAGACACACAGACAGACAGACAATAGAGAGACAGACAGACAGACAGACATAGATGGACAGGCAGATAGAAAGAACGAGAGATGGAGAGATAACAGACAGACAGATGGCAGAGAGATAGACAGACCCACACAGATAGAAAGACAGACATATGGACAGACAGAGAGATGAAGAGATAGTAAGACAGACGATAGAGGGACAGACAGATAGACGATGGAGAGATAGAAAGACAAACAGACCGAAAGACAGACACACATACAGATAAAAAAAGATGGATGGATGGACAGACAGACAGACAGACGGACGGACGGACGGACGGACGGACGGACGGACGGACGGACAGACAGACAGACAGATAGATAGATGGATGGATGGATGGATGGATGGATGGATAGCAGTGTTGGGTGTAACGCGTTACTAAGTTAATTAAATTACTTTTCCACTGAAAAAGTAAAGTAACTAATTACTGTTCACTTTTAGGTATTTTAATTACAGTTACTTAGAATGTACCTGCGTTACATTGTAAAATAATTAAACTCGCTGAATAATCTTACACAATTTTATTAATTTATGTTCTAAAGGTAAAAGTAAACTCTGGCGCTTTAAAATCATCGTAGTGCAGGTGCATGTGATAGCGCCGCGCGCCAGTTTGCTGCTAGTCATAAAGCGGAAGATGTCGGACTCAGCTGAAGCGAGTGGCTGTTTTACGAAATGAAAATATTCCCAGACAAGAACATTACAGTATTAATCAATTTTTTTTTTCTCATTGCGCGCCTGCGTGCTGTAGCGCGCGGCTTTTTTTAAGGCTATCGCGCACATTACATGGGCTGGTATGAAGATTACTATGAGAAAGGCTAGGATGACTACGCAGATGTGACAGAGGGAGTCGGCGAATTTAACATGACTGATGCTGCTCTGTTTACAGAGTAATAAGACACCTTTTGCTCGATCGGATCACAGGTAAACAATAGAGACACAATCCAGTTCAAAAACATGCCGTATAAATCTTAAGCCTTTTGTCCACTTCCGATCTGCACGGGCTTTCATTCTAATACCGCCAAAAATAATGCTTTTTTTGTAAAGGTTGCATGATCCTGCCTGATTGATAGATATGCAGAATAATATTTAAGAAGGTTACATTGCATACTAAAAATTATGCATGTAATTATTATAGATTTTTTAAAAAAATAGAATATAATAAAGATGATTCAGAAAACTAAAAGGCTAAACTATTTCATGTTTGACTTATGTTTTATCTAAGTATTTATTATTTACAGAGTTAAATTTTTATTATTTGTTCTCTCAAGGTTTATAGGGATTTCAAGAAGTATTTAGTTAAGTTTCTTATTGAGTAATTAAGTTATTTTTCAGACACAGTAATTAGAAAAGTATTTTAAATACAATATTAAGTAAATAGTAATTAGTCATTATTTACTTTTTTAAAGTAACTTACCCAACACTGATGGATGGATAGATAGATAGACAGACAGACAGACAGACAGACAGACAGACAGACAGACAGACAGACAGACAGACAGACAGACAGA
>CAIGQQ010033701.1:1636304-1650223 GCA_903798035.1 Danio albolineatus
ATAAAATAAAATAAAATAAAATAAAATAAAATAAAATAAAATAAAATAAAATAAAATAAAATACAATACAATACAATAATTTTCTTGTCGGCTTAGTCCCTTTATTAATCAGGGGTCGCCACAGCAGAATGAAATGCCAACTTATCCAGCACTTGTTTTACACAGCGGATACCCTTCCAGCTGCAACCCATCTCTGGAAAACACACTCATTCACACTCATACACTATGGACAATTTAGCTTACCCAATTCACCTACTGTATACCACATGTCTTTGGACTTTGGACTTTGGACTGTGGGGGAAACTGGAGCATCTGGAGGAAACCCACGCCAACACGGGGAGAACATGCAAACTCCACACAGAAATGCCAACTAACCCAGCCGAGGCTCAAACCAGCCATTAAATTTACTTTAAAAAAGATAAAGATAAAAATTTAAATTAAAAATAAAATAAAATTAATAAAAATTAAAAATAAATGAATAATAATTAAATAAAATTAGTAAATAAATAAAAATATTAAGTCAAATTTAAAAACGTAAAAAATGATTAAATTTAGTTCAAATTTAAATGTAAAAAAAAGTCAAAATTAAAAATGCCAAAAAATAATAAATGAATAAATACATACATAAAAATACAAAAAAGTATGTAAAAATGTAAAAAAATTATTATTAAATATGAAAGTAAAATGCAAAAAAATAAAAAATAAATAAATAAAATAAACAAAAATAATACAAGGTCCAATTTACAAATTTAAAACAATGCAAAACAAAATATGTTTGTATATTAAAAACAAAATATGTTTGTATATTAAAATGATGAAATGTTAAAATTAAAATAAAAACATTTAAGAATATGAAAAAATAATAAAATAAAATAATAAAAAGTCAAATTAAAAGATAAAAACAAATAAACAACAACAAAAGGTGAATTTTTGAAAAAGTTTTAACAAACAAATAAATAAATTTATTAATTAAATGAAATTAAACACACCAGGATGTTAACATAAACATAAATATAATTTCAATGGTTTCAACAATTGTGTAAAAGTGAAAACACTATAATCATAAATTAAAGGAATTTGTAAATCATGGTCTTCCTTTAAAATGGCTACGGTCATTTTGGCCACACAGGCTAATTAGTTAATGTTAACCAAAAGCCAAATAGCTGTTTAGGCATTGTTTTCGGTCTGGTTCAATTCTGGTATGTAATTTCAAACACTTTTTGTCCTAAGCCTGTTACAAACAGATTGTTGAAGTGCAATACAATCTGATAAACAATCTACAGTTGTAGCAGTACATCTACCAAAAATCATTACTAGTAATATTCTATAAGCCATTCTTTTTTTTAGCTGATATGCATTTTATTTCACAATGCTCTAAGAATATATCTCCAAAATTTCTAATAAAAATATTTTCATTTTAGAGATTCTTCTTCAACATAGGCTCATTCTGAAAACGTAGCCCTATATACATTTCTAGAGATCGTGAATTATGTAGCCAGAAGTACGTATGGCTGCATTTCGTCTTTAAAATGAATGCTACGGGATGGTTTGACGCTGTTCCTTATCGCGCTTACCAGCTGACCGCTTACGTCCACATGGGCGGCTTTCACTCTGTTACCAGTTTGTCCAGTTAGCTCACCATGTACGTCGGTGGACTTAAAACGCAGAGAGGAGTTGACCACAACAACTGGGTTTGAGTCCGACGAAGAACAATTCCAGAAAACAGAAGCCAAAAAAGTAAAATAAACAAGTAAATAACTGAACTTTGTAATGGCATTGTGTGTGACTCATTATTGCAGAAAGGCTTGAATTAACTCCACAACAAATGTATCAAATAACAGTTGGGAAAGTTCTTACTGTAGTAAAGGAGATCTGCTTCCTTCTCTGTCACTGTGCTGTTTATCTATGTGAAGGTTGCATGCACTGACATGCACATGGGAACGGTGGGTGGGGAGAACCAGCTCATTTGCATTAAAGGCACAGGCAACAAAAACAGCTACACTGCCCTAACAGCTCAAATTTCCCAAATTTATAAACGTATAATACATAATCTGAGGATTATTTTGAGCTAAAACTTTACAGACACATTCTGGAGACTTAAATTAAATCTCAAAAATGGGGTAAAATAAGGGGCCTTTGATGTCAAGCTGTCAAGACAAAGACAGGTTATGGTGTATTTGGTAATGTCAAGTTGTCATAACAAAAACCTTTGTATTTTAAATGACATAACTGAGTGAATGACAGTTAAGCTGTCATAAAATCACCTTTATAGTCATGTGTCATGTGATTATAAACGAGTCATGCCAGGTCTTATGAACTCCCTTGTCAAGTTAAACGGTTCAACACTGGCTCATTGTGGATACGTATCTATGTCTACATTTTTGGGGGTACTTCTGGCTGTGTTTTGTCTGTAAAACAAAAGCTAATGGGCAGTATGATGCCACCGACAGCCTCTGTTCCTTTTCGTGCTACAGCTGACTTCTTACTTCACTATGGATGGCTTTTCTGGTGTTACCAGTTTGTTCAGTAGCTCGCCATGTAAGCCGGTAGATTAATGCAGAGAGAAGTGGATAGGGTTAGAGTCTGGCGAAGAACGGTACCAGAAACCAGGTAAAGCAAAAAAAAAGAATAAATAAAAAAATAACAGGCTGAAAGCATGGTAAAA
Organism: Danio albolineatus; assembly: GCA_903798035.1. Taxonomy (NCBI): domain Eukaryota; kingdom Metazoa; phylum Chordata; class Actinopteri; order Cypriniformes; family Danionidae; genus Danio; species Danio albolineatus. Next base: position 1,638,970 of record CAIGQQ010033701.1, read on the forward strand.
TCTGAAAACATGGTAAAATCACACCGCCGCGATGGCTTCTCTTTTCTAGATTGCTTTTGAAAAAACACTATGGGCCCTATCATGCACCAGCCACAATATGGCGACCCTTCAAACTGCAAGCAGACGTAGCTCCACGTACATATTTTGCCGTTTCCAAAAAATGTAGACCTGGGTACATATCCACAATGAGTCTGGGTTGAAAGGGTTGCAATTGAAAGCAGTGACATTGCACATTCAGCTGTGACCCTCATTCCAGTCTTGACCATCCCAGGACAGCGAGTGCGGTCAAGAAAGTGCCTTCATCAGTAAGCATGCAAGGTCTTAGAGAGTCGCGTTACAGGGTGGCTGTAGGGAATGTGGGGCGTGAGGAGCATTCGGCACACACACTGCACCCTTTGTGTTCCCTTCGCAGGTGCAACAGCTGAGAGAAAAGAGCAGCTGTAAGTGACCGGCCACAGAAGTAGCTACAAATAACACAATAAGAGCTTTCCCAACATGCTGTGGACTGTGTGAAGTCTTATTTAGGAAGCCACATCAAAAAAGCCACAGGATTCAGAAATAAGACAATGCGCGCGTCTTTGCGTTATGTAGGTTAAACCATCCAGAGGCTCAAACACTTACAGTTCATTTCATGAGTTGCATTTTAATTCATCTGTTTCCTATTGATTTATATTGAATACATCACTTACATGTGTTTCCTTTCTATTTATGCCACTACACTGGATTAAATGAAAGCCGGTGGAGATTATATGAAGCTTCCAAAGCATTTACAGGTTAAAATAGATGTTAAAAATACTACAATATTAAAGAAGGAATATGCAATATATTAATCTAATCATCTAATATAGTCACTAAATGAAGATTATTCATTCATTCATTTTCTTTTCGACTTAGTCCTTTTATTAATCTGGGGTCGCCACAGTGGAATGAACCGCCAACTTATCCAGCATATGTTTTACGCAGCGGATGCCCTTCCAGCTGCAACCCATCTCTGGGAAACATCCATAGACTCTCATTCAGACTCATACCACTATGGACAATTTAGCCTACCCAATTCACCTGTACCATATCTTTGGACTCTTGGGGAAACCGGAGCACACAGAGGAGACCCACGCAACCACGGGGAGAACATGCAAACTCCACACAGAAATGCCAACTGACCCAGCCGGGGGCTCGAACCAGCGACCTTCTTGCTGTGAGGCGAATGTGCTACTCACTACGCCACCGTGGCGCCCTAAGTAAAGACTATTTATAAACTAATTTGGAGAGGATCACGTGATTATGATTGAGCATGGCTGGTTCTGCATCAACTAATGAATGATTCGCCAATCAGAAGATTCCTAACTCAAAGAGCCAGGGTCTCTCACTATCATAAACATGCTTTTGACAAATGATCACTCAGAAGTTGTAAATACATATTATTTTAAGTCAGGATTACTTGAATCTATTGAGTTTAACAACTTAATGCGCTAAAAAGTTGGGATTACTTGTTTAAATATAGTAAGGTGAACAAACTTATTCAGAACAACTAAACTGCACTTAATTTTATTAGTAAGAACAGCTATTGCCTTTTACAGTGTACAGTCATCTTCGCCTTGAAGAATTTCCCCCTTCCACCCCTGCTCCTTTCTACTCGTACCGTTTCTACGGTATATGTAAGATTTTTGTTTTACGTTTTTTTTTTTGTTGTTGTTTTTTTTAGGACAACAGTATCCAGCAGAAAGACATCCAAATATGCCGTTTTAAATTGTAAAGAAATCTCTGATTTATTTGAAATATTTAGCCTGACGTGTTTACCGTTCCAAAATATTTTAAATGTTTCTCCAAATAAAACATATTGTGTTTAAAAAGGTTTTGTTTTTTACCCAGACATTTAAAAAGAATATATTTTAGAGCAGTAAATACAATACAGTGAAACTCTTATATTTTTATCCAAGGTTATCACAACGTCAGAATCTTATACGGACACATGCTTACTTGACTGGCCTGTCTGCAGTCCCGACCTGTCTCCCATAGAGAAAGTTTGAAGCACAAATACCATGTACTGTTAAGTGTTGTGAAAAGAAACGGCAACATTACAAAGTGGTAAATGCTATATCGTTCTAACTGTTTTTAAATGTGTTGCATAAACCAAAAGTGGAATTCATGTTTACTTTGAAAAAAACAAACCCAATAAAACTCAGAAATCCACGCAGAAATCCGCAGATTTCCTCAGATTTTTGCAGATTTTTAGCCCATCATTGATTCTGTTTTTTTACTGGTGTAAATGTGTGTACAATTATATTTATTCAGTTTTCAAATTAATTTCAGTAAAAATATTGATTAATATGAAATTATTCATGATTTATTTACAATACAGTTTGTAAAGAAATATTTTCTGTCTTTTAGTAGATATTTTATACGAGAGACTTGCTTTGTTTACCAAATAAAGTGGATCTAGTTGGATTTGCATTGTAAACATTAAATAAATGTTAAAAAGGTTTTACTTTTTATTTCATATATAAAATTTTTTGTTATCATACTCCTAAAATCATTCCGCATAAATCCGCAGATTTTTAACAGAAATAGAAAAAAATTTCCGCAGATTCCATCTGGCCCTAGTTATGAGGTACACATTATATAATGTTTGTTGTATTGTCTGCAATGAAATACAAGTCAAAGTAAATGTATAAATCACTTCTTTCTTCTTCATTTACGTTTTCCATACTGTCCTAACTTTTTTCTGATTTGGGGTTGTAATACAAAAGCCATATTTTGACCCTGTGAAATGCTTTAATGTATCCAGTACATCTAATCTCCCTTTAAATTGTTTGTACTGAATCAGACTTAGGAATGTAAATGGACATTTTAGATGCTAAAATGTTATACAATAATAGATTTCAACGATATAGGAGCCACATGAAATGCGAGCGCTTCAAAGTGAGAATTTGTTCTTGGGTTTTTCCTTCCCTCGTTTAATAGGCTCTATCAGTACATCTGGTCCAGGTCGACGCGAGAGTCTCTAACACAACATCTTAAGCCTACACCTTACCTTAACCACTGCCATGTTTCTACCCTCAGAACCACATTCACGTCAAACACAGATTTGTAGTGACGCATACAGGTGCTTTCACCAGGCCAATGTCAATAACCCTGAAGAGACAGCTGTTTCTATAGCCACTGCTGAGGATCGATTCACCCATGAGAAATGTCTGAGACTCAACACACCGCCGTCCAGACTGACCGGTTTAAGAAAAATACATGTCAAAGAACTCTCTGTGAGCCCAATGGTGCGTCAGGAATCGGAAAACACTTTGACTCAGCATTGAATGGGGTCAATAGATTGAGAAGTTCACCATGAATAGCTTGAATTAAAGTATTAAAAGTCCTCAATGTTTATTTAGCAAAATGGCATTATCAGAAGTTGCCATAGATGAAATAAAACATGTTAAAATATGTGTTAACACAAAGAAGAACACTACAATCAGTAGTTTACAGCGGTGAACAATTACAAGATCATTCATTCGAGTTACTTTGAGGTTATGTTTACTTTTGAAATTAAACCTAACACGTTCAGATCAGCTTGTAAACTCAGTGAATCATTTGCCAGAGACTCACTTTGAATGGATCATTTGAATCAGTGAGTTGATTACTGGAGAATCACTCTGAATGGATCTTTTGAATCAGTAAGTTTATTCCTAGATACTCACTTGGAATAAATCCTTTGAATCATTGAGGGTTTTTTTTTAGACTTACTCTGAATGAACCATTTGAATCAATTTGTTTATTACTGGTGATTCACTCTGATTTGATTGAATCATTTGAATCTATGAGTTTATTATTGAAGACTCATGAACAAATCATTTGAATTTAGGATTTGTTTACTGGAGCCTGTCCCTGAACAAATAATAGGAATCTGTGAGTGGAGACTCACTCTGAATGAGTCATTTGAATCGGTGTGAGTTAATTACTGGAGACTCACTCTGAATTAATCATTTGAATCAATTAGTTTATTACTGGTGACTCTCTCTGAACAAATCATTTGAATCAGTGAAATTATAACTGGACACTCACTCTAAATGAATCATTTGAATCAATTTGTTTATTACTGGTGACTCATTTTGATCTGATTGAATTATTTGAATCAGTGGGTTTATTACTGGAGACTCACTCAGAACAAATCATTTGAATCAGTAAGATTTTTTTACACTCACTCTGAATGAATCATTTGAATCAAAGAGTAGATTACTGGAGACTCATTCTGAATGAATCATTGGAATAAGTGGGTTTATTACTGGAGACTCATTCTGAATGAATTATTTGAATAAGTGAGTTTATTTCTGAAGACTCACTCTGAACGAATCATTTGAATTTATTACTGGAGACTCACTCTGAGCCGATCATTTGAATCTGTGAATTAATTACTGTAGACCAACTCTGAACGGATTATTTGAATCAGTGAGTGTATTACTGGAGACTCACTCTGAGTTTTTTGACTAACTCTGAATGATTTTTTTTTTAATCAAAGAGTTGATTACTTGAGACTCACTCAGAACAAATCATTTGAATTAGTGAGATTTTTTTAGACTCACTCTGAAAGAACCATTTGAATCAAAGAGTTAATTACTGGAGACTCACTCTGAACGAATCATTTGAATCAGTGAGTTTATTAGTGGAGACTCACTCTGAATGAATCATTTGTATCAATGAGTTTTTTTTACTAGAGACTCACACTGAATAAATAATTTGAATCAGTTAGTTTATTACTGGAGACTCACTCTGAATGAATCATTTGAATCAGTGAGTTTATTACGGGAGACTCACTATGAGCAGATAATTTAAACCAGTGAGATTATTACTGGAGACCCACTATAAGCAGATCATTTGAATCTGTAAATTAATTACTGGAGACTAACTCTGAGCCGATCATTTGAATTGGAGATTTGTTTATTGTAAACTCACTCAGAACGAATTATCTAAATCAATGAGTTTACTACTGGAGACTGATTTTTAATGACAATATTGTCAATAACCCTGAAGAGACAGCTGTTTCTAGCCACTGCTGAGCATCAGTTCACCCATGAGAAATGTCAAGACTGACCAGTATAAGAAAAACACATGTCAGAGGATTCTTTGTGAGCCCAATGCTGTGTCAGGAATCAGAAAACACTTTGACTCAGCATTGAATGTGGTCAATACAGCCGATCGAGAAGCTCACCATAAATGGCTTCTAGACTTTTGTTGTTCTGCAATCCCGAACATATGCGACAGAAGCGTGCCACATGATTGCGGGACAGCTGCCGTTCTGATGACAGTGCGCACACAAGCCACGGAAAGACATTTAAACTTTAAAGATCCTCCAGAGCAGCTTGTGTGAGAGCGTGTGAGAGTCAATCGCTCCTCAGAGGAGAGCTCTCACATCCAAACCAGACAAGCTTTTAAGTCCATCCAAGTTCTCCAGATATCCCGAGGCCTGAGCAACAATGGGAGCGTTTATCGCCAAGATGTTGCTGCCTACTATTAGCAGTTTGGTGTTTGTGCCTGCAGCCAGCGTGGCTGCAAAGAGGGGCTTCCACATGGAGGCCATGGTCTACTTCTTCACAATGTTCTTCACCGCGGTAAGAGAATTATGGCTTTTATGATGTGTACGGCAATGTAACAAAGCTTTCTGTAAGATGTTTGATGAAATAGTTTGTCTTTACAGCTTGTGCATGTCTTTAAATTAAGTAAAAGAATTAATTTCACACAATTCATTCACGTTGTCCTAACACAAATCTTTTAAGTTAATAAATTAAAGTTGATTGTACATAAAACAATTAAGTTGTCCCACAAAATCTCAGTAATTGTGTTGTTTCAGTTCATTTTGAATAAGTAGTTTGTACAAGAAAGAAAAAAGTGAGTGTATATTGAATAAAAAGGGTTCCACACAATTCATTCATATTGTCCCAGCACAAATCGATTAGTTTAACTTAATAATTTTTAAACATTTAAGTGGATTCAACATAAATCAATAACTGTAGGTTGTTCCAAAAACAACTCATTTTAAATAGACTATTTTGAGAGATGACAATAACAATAGTCCTAATATATTTCCTGTTTTATATTTTTAATTTCGGGGCGACACGGTGGCGCAGTGGGTAGTGCTATCGCCTCACAGCAAGAAAGTTGCTGGTTCAAGCCTCGGCGGGGTCAGTTGGCATTTCTGTATGGAGTTTGCATGTTCTCCCGTGTTTGCGTGGGTTTCCTCCGGGTGCTCCGGTTTCCCTCACAGTCCAAACACATGCGGTACAGGTGAATTGGGTAAGCTAAATTGTTTGTAGTGTATGTTTGTGAATGAGATTGTATGGATGTTTCCCAGTGATGGGTTGAGGCTGGAAGGGCATTCGCTGCGTAAAACAAAAGCTGGATAAGTTGGCGGTTCATTCCGCTGTGGCGACCCCAGATTAATAAAGGGACTAAGCTGAAAAGAAAATGAATGAATGAATGAATTAAATAATTAATGAATATTTTTAATTTCCATCGCTTCTGAAAATCCGAAAGGGTCCACATATCGATATTTTTCTTATGACAGCTGTGTTAACATTTGTTATCGCCAATCGTTACAGCTCTGAAATAGTTTGACGATAAGCAGGAACGGTTCATGGACCAATGATATTGCCATAGTGAAATGGTCTACAGCAGGGATCACCAATCTCGGTCCTGGAGGTCCGGTGTCCTGCAGGGTTTAGCTCCAACTTGTCTCAAAACACCTGCTGGATGTTTCAAGTATACCTAGTGAGAGCTTGATTAGCTTGTTCAGGTGTGTTTGATTAAGGTTGGAGCTAAAATCTGCAGGACACCAGACCTCCAGGAACAAGTTTGGTGATGCCTGGTCTACACCAGTGGTGCTCAATCCTGTTCCTGGAGATCTACCTTCCTGCAGATTTCAGCTCCAACCCTGATCAAACACACCTGTCTGTGATTATTACGTAGTTTTCAGGTCTTATTTAATTGGTTCAGATGTGTTCAATCAGGGTTGGAACCAGTGGTGTAGTACTAATAAAAAAGGTGGTGTACTATTACCCACCCAACCCAAATTTTAAAGGGGCTAAAGTGATGCCCATGCTGCTTTAAAATTGTACCTGAATTGTACCTGCAAAACACGTGAGTATACCGAGGGTATACACAATCATTGATACTCAGAAGTCATAATACCCAAACAGCTCATGAAAAAAAGTAGGCATACTGAGTATACGTACGTATAGCCCCGACTACACCACTGGTTGGAACTGAAATCTGCAGGAAGGTAGATATCCAGGAACAGGGTTGAGCACCACTGGTCTAAATAGAAATGGTCTATGACAGCAAAAGCCATTTTTTTGAGTGCAGTTCACCCCAAACAATGTAAATTCTGTCATTGTTTACTCACTGCTACTTCTTCCAAACCAGTTTTCTCTCTTCTTTGTGAACACAAATGAAGATATATTGAAGAATGTGAGGGAAAAAATAACCAGTATATTTTTTTGTTCCTAATAAAAATGTCAATGGAATATAAAAGCGCACAGACTTTTAATTTCAGTTTTACTTTTGGTTAATTGTCATTACATACAAAAATCGCAGTCTTAAAGATCTGATTTATTTTTAAAAAAAATCGATATTCACAGCCTGGCTGAGATACGATATAAAGTGGGTGTCAGACCAAACAAGAAGCACTGCGTTCAAGAACTAATTTCAAGAGAAGCACGTGATATGATTGATCACAGCTGGTCTCTCATCTGTAATCATTAGTAAGCCAATCAGATCATTTCAAACTCACCATAAATAGCCCGACTAGCATTACACCCTCATCTTCGATTTTTGAAGAATCCCTCTATCCACCCCATCTCCCCCTTTCCTCCTTTAGGGGGAGCTCTCGAAAACCTGATCTCATACCCCCTCATATACTCATTGACCAGGCGGGAGCCATGGGCTCAATTATCTCCGAAATTAGGGTTCTCTCCTGGGACAGCATGCCAAACCAGCTATTATTATCAAGCAATATCTAAGTGTGAACTCTTAAATTATATTTTTTCCGTGCCATTTCTTTTAATGAAAATTAATTTTACCCCAGTATTTTAATGGAATTTCTGCACTAGCCTGCTGGTAATGACGGCATTAGGGTTCACAGGTTTTCATCTATTTTACGATTTAACAACCAAATGAATGCTTAAGGCCCCGTTTACACTAATGCATTTTTATTTTAAAACGCTTAAGTTCTGCTACAGTTACGTCATCCGTCCACACTACGCCGGAGTTTTCGAGCCCCAAAAACAGAGCGTTTTGGAAACGCTGGAGAGGCCGTTTTCATTCTAAAACGCTGCTGCTCCGTCTCAGTGTGGATGGGGGAAAACGGACACATCTGAAAACAGAGCGCGCGGCTGCAGAGATTCGCTACTAGATTGGGGCTTTTGGGTGATTGCGTATCCTTCCCTTATTCGTCAAGCCGCTATCACATGACTATAACACCACCAGAAGACGGCAGACCAGCCTTCACTGTAAACAACAACATGGACACAGGTATGGGAGCGTTGTAGGCGCTATTGTGCAGTTAAACTCTGCCTTTTTTACTACAACAGCTGCATATATTCACAAGAGGCAAGCTACTGTTCGAGCACTCGCTAATCGCTTGCGTTTCAAGCCACAGAAGCCCTATTTAGAATGCCAAGCGAGACACATGCTTTCTGTTTATACTTGAACGCGCATGCCCAGAGTGCGCGAATGGTCACATGATATACATTTTTGCTGGAGCAGTGTGGACGGAGATATGTTCAGAAACGCTGGGTGAAACGCTAGTGTGGACGCAGACCGTTTTCATGCTAAAACGCCATTTTAAAACTAAAACGCACTAGTGTAAATGGGGCCTAAGTCTGTTTAACTGATTATATTTGAATTACATTACAACATTGATGCTGTAAAAGGAACCTTATGGAATTGAAAATAGTCATATAAAGCTCTCACTGGAAGTTCCTCATTTGTTGAAAAACACTGGCTGTGCATATTTTGCGTTCAACAGACGAAATAAAGTCGTAAATGTTCAGAACCACTTGAGAGTTAGTAAATATTAAAGAAATTTTCATTTTGGCGACGCTGGTTTGAGCCTCGGGTGGGTCAGTGGGCATTTGTGTGTGGAGTTTGCATGCTCTCCCCGTGTTCGAATGGGTTTCCTCCGGGTGCTCCGGTTTCCCCCACGATCCAAAGACATGTGGTATAGATGAATTGGGTAAGCTAAATTGTCCGTAGTGTATGAGTGGGAATGAGTGTGTATGGATACTTCCCAGTGATGGGTTACAGCTGGAAGTGCAGCTGCTGCGTAAAACACATGCTGGATCATTCTGCTGTGGTGACCACAGATTAATGAAGGGACTTAAGCCGAAAGGAAAATGAATGAATAAATGAATGATAATATCTTGTTTGGTGAATTGTATCAGTGCATGATTTTTATTAATATCTATATGTATTAATGTTATTTAGACTGTATTTACAATGTTATTTTTTGTCTGATCTAAGGGCGGCACTGTGGCTCAGTGGTTAGCACTGTCGACTCACAGATAGAAGGTCACTGGCTCAAGTCCCAGCTGGGCCAATTGGCATTCCTTTGTGGAGTTTGCATGTTCTCCCCATAGATTTCCTCCTGTTGCTCCGGTTTCCCCCACAATCCAAAGATATGTGCATTGGATAAACTAAATCGTCCATAGTGTATGAGTGTGTGTGAATGTGATAGTGTATGGGTGTTTCCCAGTACTCGGTTGCGGCTGGAAGGTCATCCGCTGCGTAAAATATATTCCAGATTAGTTGCCGGTTCATTCCACTATGGCGACCCCTGATAAATGGGGACTAAGCTGAAGGAAAATGAATAAATAAATTGATTTTCCCTGTAGCTCTAATAGTACACCATACATATGGGTTCACTTCCCAGCGAATGCCTTTATTCCATACAAAGTTTACAAAGCTTAACCTCCATTTGCTCAACTGTAAGGCCATAAAAAGGTCTACTTCATAAATTTCTCCAGACAAGAACATGGAAAGCTTCATCTAATCTGTTCTAGAGCCTTCTAAATTTACATTTATGTCCTCAGCAGATACCTTTCTTTCAAGGTGGCTTATGGTGCTCGTGTGTTTTCTCCATCTGTGCACAGATTTACCATGCGTGTGACGGTCCGGGCTTGTCCATTCTCTGTTTCATGAAGTATGACATTCTAGAGTACTTCAGCGTGTACGGGACAGCCATCTCCATGTGGGTCACACTACTGGGTGAGCAAATAATATTAGCAACTACGTATGCTAACTGTTTATTCCCAATTTCTGTTTAAAGGAGAGAAGTTTTTCAATACATTTCTAAATATAATAGCTTTAATAACTCATTTCTAAGATACTTTTATCTTTGGCATGATGACAGCACATAATATTTGACTAGATATTTTTTAAGACACTAGTATTTAGCTTAAAGTGACATTTAAAGGCTTAATTAGGTTAGTTTGGCAAGACATTGCATAACGATGGTTTGTTCGGTAGACAATGAAAAAAAAATTGCTTAAGGGGGGCTTATATTATTGACCTTAAATTTGTTTAAAAAAAGTTAAAAACTGCTTTTATTCTAGCCAAAATAAAACCAATAAGACTTTCTCCAGAAGAAAAAATATTATAGGAAATACTGTGGAAAAATTCCTTGCTAAACATCAGAAAAAAAAGTCGCAGGAGGGCTAATATTTCTGTAAATCTATTTATAGTGAAATGCATGTGTCAAACAGAGCGATTCAAAATGTTATTTATCCTGAGCGCTGTAACAGGTGTTTATGTCCTGCATTCCGCTTTGCCGTGTCAAGAATATGCTTCCATTTGCAGCGCTTGGGGATTTCGATGAGCCCAAACGCTCTTCGCTCACCATGTTTGGGGTGTTGACCGCAGCTGTGAGGATCTACCAGGACCGACTGGGCTATGGCATCTACTCCGGACCCATTGGAACAGCTGTCTTTATGATCACAGTCAAATGGGTGAGTTTTAAACGCGTCAGATGTGTTTAGTCAACAAAATTGGTCATGTGCATGATGACAAAACATCTGTGAGATGGTCAAAGTTCTCTGCATCATTTTACGCAGACTAATTATTATTATTTTTTTTGTTAATGAAAAACTAACAAAGATTGAATGTGAACTGCAGTACATACTTTTTTAAAAAGTGAGTAAATCCATTGGATTTAAATCAAGTAGTTCTCTTTACTTAAAAAAGTAAGTAAACCTGCTGCTCTAAAGTTATTAAG
>CAIGQQ010033701.1:1650233-1670674 GCA_903798035.1 Danio albolineatus
CTTAAAGTGAGTAGATCCATTGGTTTTAAATCGAGTAGTTGCCTTTACTTAAAAAAGTAAGTAAACCTGCTGCTCTAAAGTTATTAAGTAAATGTGAGTAAACCCATAAAAGTGAGTGAACCCGTTGGTTTTAATGGAGTAGTTGCCTTTACTTTAAAAAGTGAGTAAATCCATTGGTTTTAAATCGAGTAGTTGCCTTAATTTAAAAAGAATGAGTAAACCTGTTGGTTTTAAATCGAGTAGATGCCTTTACTTGAAAAAGTGAGTAAACCTGCTGCTCTATAGTTATTAAGTAAATGTGAGTAAACCCAAAAACAAGAGTAAACCCATTGGTTTTAAACTGATTAGTTGCCTTTACTTAAAAAAGTGAGTAAACCTGTTGGTTTTAAATCTATAAGATTTAAATTATTATTTTTTGCAATCCACAGTCACACACCTAATTGTTAACTTAGCACAATGTGAAAACAGCAGTTGAGAAATAGAAATTAGAGTCCTAAAAAAATCTTAGTGTTAAAGAAAAACATGCGAACTGTATTTTACTCCTGGCAACATGGAAACTCAGGATTTTATTATCTACCACAAATGCTTTCACAAGGTTTTACAATACTGTTTTTTGTCTTTACTCCAGTTACAGAAAATGAAGGAAAAGAAAGGCCTTTATCCAGAGAAAAGTGTTTACACTCAACAAGTGGGCCCAGGGTGCTGCTTCGGTGCACTTGCTTTGATGCTTCGCTTCTATTTTGAGGTAAAAATATGAACGTGCGGGAGCATTACGCAAGTTATTAGGAAAGCCTGTTTGCATAACTGTGGTAATGATTTCCTCGTTTACTCCTGCAGGAGTGGGACTACGCTTATGTCCACAGTTTCTACCACGTGTCTCTGGCTGTGTCCTTCATCCTGCTGCTGCCCAAGAAGAACCGTTATGCTGGGACGGGACGCAACGCAGCCAAACTCAACTGCTACACCCTCTGCTGCTGTGTATGATGCATCTTTTTATCTGGAGGTGAAAAGCCTCTTTAAGACGACAAACAGACTCATAGTGAGCATTTAAAGGGATAGTTCACTCAAAAAGACCAATTTTGTCATCATTTACAGTACATCGTTCACTCATGTTGTTCCAAATCCATATTCTTTCTTCTGCAATCCACAAAAGGGACAAGTGTGATGCTGGCGGCTCATTTTTATACAGTCAGTGCAAATGGGAATGATAGTATGTCTTTCTGTCAGTTCTATAACAAGTGGACAGCACTTAAAAATGAGCTTGTGTAAATTTCGATTGCATTAAGAGTTTGATTACATCCCTTTTTCCCAAACCTGTTCCTGAAGGCACACCAACAGTACAAATTTTCAACCTCTCCCTATACTAACACACCTGAATCAACTCATAAGAACATTAGAAGAGACTCCAAAACCTAAAGTTAATGGGTCAGATAAGGGAGACATCCGAAATATGTACTGTTGGTGTGCCTCCAGGAACAGGGTTGGGAAACACTGGATTAGATAATAGACCACATCTGCCTACTGGCCTAATTCATGATCAAAATACAGGCTCATTGGAAATACTTGCTTAGTTTTTTTTTCACATTAATGATATTCATGAGGACATATTATCAATGAACAAAACATTATTTCCATGCAGTTCTTTGCACAACGCTGACTAAATACCCCAAAACACCTTAACTGTTTGTAATCTAATAATTTAGCCTCATCTATCTATCTCCATATGGACGATTTGTCTAGTGTGGTCAGTTTGCTTAGTAGCTCACTTTGTATGAGGATATACTTGTATGTGAACTTAAATTCAAGTCCGGCGAAGCATGTTTCCACAAAAGAGACAAAAGCGATGTAAAATCAATGTAAAACGTTGTCGCAATCACTTTTCTCCAACCCAGGCTCATTCTGAAAACATACCCCTATATACATTTCTGGAGAGCGCCAAATATGTCCCAGGAGTTTTGTTTTCATGAATCCATCAGAGGCTGCTGTGTACTTTTTCAGATCTCAAATTTCTCTCACGAGTGCCATTCACGCCTGCTCTTCTCATGTAAATCAACCAGAGGCTGCTGTTGACTGACTGACTGACCGACCGAACATCTGACTCAGCCTTCTCCTTCCCTAAACCCAACCGACAATTTTAAAAAGCAATCCAGGTAAAGAAAAGCCCTCGTCTGACTTTACCATGTTTTCAGATTTTACCACATTCTCAACCTCAACAGGGGGCCTGTGGTAGATTCGCGAAAACAAAAACTGCAAAAAAATATACCTCCTGAGATGTATTTGGTGCTCTCCAGAAATGTATATAGCGATACGTTTTCAGATTGAGACTGGATTGAAACTAAGTGGGGTTTATTTATAAACTAATTTCGAGAGGATCACGTGCTTATGATTGAACACAGCTGGTACCACATCAGCTCCGCATATTGCACCAATCAGACGAATCCTTACACACTATAAATTACCAGAGCTTTCTACTCCGGTCATCTTCGTCTTGAAGAATCCCCCCTTCCATCCCAACTCCTCCCCTTCTCTGATAGGGCGGCATGGTGGCCCAGTGGTTGGCACTGTTGCCTCACAGCAAGAACACCGCTGGTTCGGCCTCTCCCCGAGCCAGTCTGTGTTTCTGTGTGGAGTTTGCATGTTCTCCCCGTGTTCACGTGGGTTTTCCCCGGGTTCTCCGGTTTCCTCCCACCATCCAAAAAACATACTACATAAGTAAAAATGACTACTTTTAAATAAGCATCTTAAGCAACTCTAGTTAAGATTTATCTCAGCACGTTCATAAGCGGGGGGAGTTCTCGAGACTTACCTGAGCTCAAACTCTCCTCTCGCCCTTTAAACGGGAGGGAGCCCCGGGCTCAAGGATATTCTGAGCTCAGGGCTCTCTCCCGGGACAGCATGCCAAATACGCTTTATTATCAATCATCAGCTAAGTGTGAACTCTTGAAACACTTGCGTGTTGCCCTGTTGACTCTAATGATAAAGTGGTTTTTCCATTTTCTTGTGCACAGAAATGCTCTTGGACTTTCATATGACTATGGTTGAACCATTGAAATGTTTTTGTTTCCTTTTTGGGACTTTAATACAGGATTGTAGCTATCTATCCTTCTTTCGGATGGGATGTTAAACCGAGGTCCTGACTTTCTGTGGTCATTAAAAATCCCATGGCACTTCTCTCAAAAAGAGTAGGGGTGTAACCCCGGAGTCCTGGCCAAAGTCCCTCAATCGACCCTTACAATCATGCCCTTCCAATCATCCCCATTCACCGAACTGGCTCTATCACTGTCTCTCCACTCCACCAATAGCTTGTGTGCAGTGAGCACACTGGGGCAGTTGTCCTGTGGCTGCTGTCGCATTATCCAAGTGGATGCTGCACACTGGTGGTGATGTGGAGAGACCCCCCTTATGATTGTAAAGCGCTTTGGGTGTATGGCCATACATAATAAATGCGCTATATAAATACACATTACATTAAATTATTTAGGATGAGAGAGCTCTCAGAATTCATCTAAAATATCTGGTCCAACTTTATATTAGATGGCCTTAACTAATATGTTCTTACACTGGAATTAATCTTTTCATTCATTTATTTTCCTCCAGCTTAGTTTCTTATTTATCAGAGGTCACCACAGCGGAATGAACTGCTAACTATTCCAGCATATGTGTTGTGCAGCGGATGCCCTTCCAGCCACAACCCAGTAAAGGGAAATACCCATACACTCTCACATTCACACACACACTCATCACTAGGGCCAAATAAGTCCAATTCACCTATAGCACACGTCTTTGGACTGTAGGGGAAACTGGAGCACCCAGAGGAAACCGACGGCAACACAGGAAGAACATGCACCCTTTTTTGATGCAAGTACTTAAAACTTAAGACCCGCTAATATCAAGTGGGACCAAATCTAATTTGTGTTTGATAAACAAAGGTCTCAGGAGATTAGAACGACAAAAGGGTGAGCAATTAATAACAGAATTTACATTTTTGGGTGAACTAACCCTTTAAGTCACTTTTATGCTGATCAAAAATACCTAACAGCCTTAGTTCCCATTCCATGCAATTGCACTTGAGCTACCAGAACATTCTTTCTTCAGAGAAGAAAAAGTCATACAGGTTTGGAACAACATTTGGGTGATTAAATTATGACAGAAATGGCATTTTTGGGTGAATTCTACCTTTCGTTTTCCAGAGACTGTCCATCATGTTAATCACACTCCTTCTCTCAATGGCAGACTTCACAACCTCAGATGAAGGAAAAAGCACGGACTATCTGGACTACTCCTCAGAAACCCTGGATGCGGACCTGTGGTCCTGGCCTGCCATTACACAAATCCCGGCCACGCACCATGTAATGCAAGAAACCGTGTCTGTTAACGGCACCCTAAAAGTGAGGACAGTTATACGACCTCCCAGCAGGCCAAGTATGCATTGGACAACTTATTCACAAGGACAGCACGATGCCCTGCTAGTCAAAATCACAGAGAAAGCAGACTCGTAGCAAGATATGGATGGAGAAATGAAGACTATCCACCTGAAAAGGAAACACCAAGGCTGGATTTGACTCTTCAAATCCAGCTGGAAAGTTTATGAGTCACAAAAAAACAGCAGACGCATTATCTATCCAAAATGAATAAACTGTCTTTCAAAGGGTCCTCAGCAGGGACCACTTGTCTATGTCCGTTTTAAGAGGCCATAAAAGAGGCAATTTAATTCTTTATACTCATATGTTTGTGCCAGACAGGTCAGACATCATCTGGGTACAACTAAACATTCAACTAAACCTATAAAGAACAAGACAAGTGGATTGATATATATATAGAGAGAGAGATGGATGGAATTTTCAAGCAAATCTGTGAGTTTGAAAAGAATTTTATATGTAAATATATTTATTTATTGTTTTATTTGATGGACTGTATCTATCTAATGCTTTTCAATTTTGAATAAATGTTTTTTAAGATTTATCGTCATTTGAACACACCGTGTACGTTCAGGGGAAATTATTATTCAAGGAAAAACTGTTAAATTACAATGCTGAAGAAAGAAAACTCTTGTGGCTTTCTTCAAAACTTTTCAGACTTCAGTCCATTTGAGTCGGTCCATCTGCACGCTCCCGACACTCTCCAAAAATTACAAACACACATGGCATGTTTTAGACAAAACAGTCTCCCAGCAAACGTGAATGAAATTTTGGGACGGCAAAGACTTCTTTGACTAGAAGCCAGGCCACCAGCTCCTGCGCCCAGAGAAAGGTGTTTTTGTCTGGGGGGGAAGCTGGCAGCTCGTGACTCTCCTGGCTGTCTGTCCTAATCTGCCAAAAAAGAGTAACCTTACACTTTTATTACACCAGCGTGAAGCACTTTTGGGCTTCTTTATGACCACTGTCTGTTTAAAACCACTTTGTTCGTGGTCTCGGCCCCCACACACACACTGTCTGAGGAAACTCCACCAAGCCCCACCGCCGCAAGCTTCATTCGAAAGCAAAGCGTATCTAGACTGTCGTTTTTTTTTATTCACAGTCTGCCCTGGCCTTCCTCCATTTCCCTGGCTCTCTTTTTTGTTTTTGAGTTTATACATTTAAATCAGAAAATGAACAATTTATTCTTTATATCACAGATGACTTCTTTGATGTCCAATGTTAAGATTAATGTGCATCTTTAAAACTTTAACCCTCTAGTAAATGACACTATGGCAATACTTATCTTGTAAATCTGCAAACTGTTCATATGCTCATATGAAACACACATTGGACCAACACACACACATTATTTGCAAATAAATAAAATGTATAAAATGCAGTGTAGGCTCATTCTGAAAGCGTAGCCCTATATACGTTTCTGGGGATCGCGAACTATGTAGCCAGAGATACGTATGGCTGCATTACGTCTTTAAAACGAATGCTACAGGGCGATATGACGGCATTCTTTTCCGCGCTTAACGCTTACCTCCATATGGATGGCTTTCGCACTGTTACTAGTTTGTCCAGTGGCTCGCAGCATACGTCGGGAGATGCGGAAAGGAATTGACTGTGACGACAGGGTTCTAGTCTGGCCAAGAACTTTTCCAGAAAGCAGGTGAGACAAAAACAAAAGGCGAAAAATAAAATAAGCAAATAAATAACAGGGTGAAAATGTGGTATAATCAGGCAAGGGCTTTTCTTTTTCTGGATTGCTTTTTCAAAATGCTGTCAGTTGGGTTTAGGGAAAGGATTGGGCAGTCATTTAGTCAGTCAGTCAGTAGATAGCGCCTTCTGGTGGATTTACATGAGAAGAGCAGGCGCAAATGGCACCTAGGACATAATTGGCGCTTTCCAGAAATGTATATAAGGGGGCGTTTTCAGAATGAACCTTGGCTACTTTATTTATTTTTTCTAATTTATTTTCAGAAAAAGCCTGGGTTGATAAAAATTGTATTACTGACTAATTCATTCATTCATTCATTTTCTTTTTGGCTTAGTCCCTTTATTAATCTGGGGTCGCCACAGCGGAATGAACCGCCAACTTATCCAGCATTTGTTTTACGCAGCGGATGCCCTTCCAGCTGCAACCCATCTCTGGGAAACTTCCATTCACACTCATACATTACTGACAATTTAGCCTACCCAATTCACCTATACCACATGTCTTTGGACTTGTGGGGGAAACCGAAGCACCTGGAGGAAACCCACGCAACCACGGGCAGAACATGCAAACTCCACACAGAAATGCCAACGGACCCAGCCGAGGCTCGAACCAGCGACCTTCTTGCTGTGAGGCGTACGTGCTACTCACTACGCCACCATGGCGCCCTTACTGACTAATTACATAACAAAAATCTAAAATGGTAATCTAAATTAATAAATAAAACATTCTGTGAAATTTATTCTGTAATTTGTTTTCTGTCATTACTTTACAAATACTTTTAACAATTTCTCACAGATTTATTTTGTGGCATAATGATCTAAAAATAGATATATAATTTAATGTGTGTTCATATAGCGCATTTATTGTGTATGGCCATACACCCAAGGTGCTTTACAATCATGATAAAATCCACTTGGATGAAAGAGAAACATTCAGTTCATTGTTATTGACAATATGAAGTGTATTAAAATTTACAGTATGTCAAGTTTTCCTGAACTTCGTTGAGATTATTACATTTATAAGATAGATTAATACGGTCATGACAATGTCCAATAAACACTTTTGAAATATCTAGTTTAATATTTTAATTGTTTACCTACGAGGGCGCCACGGTGGCATAATGGGTGGCACGATCGCCTCACAGCAAGAAGGTTGCTGGTTCGAGCCTCGGCTGGGTCAGTTGGCATTTCTGTGTGGAGTTTGCATGTTCTCCCTGTGTTCGCGTGCGTTTCTTCCAGGTGCTCCGGTTTCCCCCACAAGTCCAAAGACATGTGGTACAGGTGAATTGGGTGGGCTAAATTGCCCGTAATGTATGTGTGTGAATGAGTAATGAGTATGTATGAATGTTTCCCAGAGATGGGTTGCAGCTGGAAGAGCATCCGCTGCGTAAAACATATGCTGGATAAGTTGGCGGTTCATTCCGCTGTGGCGACCCCAGATTAATAAAGGGACTAAGCCAAAAAGAAAATGAATGAATGAATGAATGAATGTTTACCTACGTACCATGTGACCATCAGAGGACCGTGTCATGCAAATCATGCAAACGTTTCGTTAAATGACTGACATAATAACATTTGAGAAATAAAGTCAATAAAGTTATATAAAAAGATCAAGTAAAAGTTCAAAAATGTTCTAGATGACCAAACATTAATACAAATGAAAATAACAATACACAGTCAAGGTTTTGCACTAATATTTCAAATATTGTCCAATATTATTCAACTTTAGTAATTATTTTCTACACAGTAAAATCAACAGTGTAAAAAATGCAGTGTTAAATGTCAACAACTCCAAAAATGTTGAATTGATCATTTACAGTGTTAACGACAACACGTTGACATTGTGGTTGCAAGGTGCAATATGATGTGATTTTCCTTTAACATTACAAGTGCAAAAGATCGTGAAATGTTAGACATACATCACAGAACAGTGTAAAAATGAATGTTACACTGATAGTACTTTCTTGGTGACACTTGTAGTGTAATAACAACACTAGTGGGTGTTAAATGCCCCTAAGTGTAAAACTTTGATAACTATAGTAAGTGTAACATTCTACACTGTCAGTGTATTTATTTAGCACTTTAGAATGCCAATATTACACTGCAAATTTAACACTACACACTGTGTACTTTTATACTTGATAGATTGCACCATATATGATCTTCAGTAGTGTTAAAATGACACTACTTATTTTACTGTGTATATATTTTTAAACTAATTAATTATTTGCTGTGACTCAAAGCAGAATTTTCAGCATTACTTCATCCTTCTGAAATATTTCTAATAAACTCAAAGTCTGCTCTATTATGATCAATTATAATAGGTACTTAAACTTTAGAAATGTTTATATAAATATTAATGTTAAAATCTTTATCTGCTTTATATATTTTGTGACAGTAAATTTCGCTTAAACTTCAGAAATTCAAAATAATAGTGTTTTTAAAAGTTTAAAATATAAATTTCAGGCTGCATCTGAAACTAATAACCCAACAAATATTCCTTACATATAAATACAGTTTATAGAAGTCAAAGTTATCAGCCCTCCTGTGAAATTATTTTCTTTTTCAAATATTTCCCAAATGATGTTTAACAAAGCAAGACATTTTTCACAGTATTTCCTATAATATTTTTTCTTCTGGAGAAAGTCTGATTCGTTTTATTTGGGCTAGAATAAAAGCAGTTTTTATTTTTAAACCATTTTAAGGTCAATATTTCTAGCCCCTTGAAGCTAAATTATTTTTCAATTGTCTACAGAACAAACTACTGTTATACAAATATTTGCCCAATTACCCTTACTTGCCTAATTAACCTAATTGAGCCTTTAAATTTCACTTTAAGCTGAATACTCGTGTCTTAAAAAGTATCTAGTCAATAATTGTGTACTGTCATCTTGGCAAAGATAAAAGAATCAGTTATTAGAAATGAGTTATTTAAACTAGTATGTCTAGAAATGTGTTGAAAATATCTTCTTCTTCTTTTTTTAAACAGAAATTGGGGAAAAAATAAACTGTAGATGTGTTAATAATTAGTACATGTCTTCGTCTAAAAAAAGCTGGAAGTCAAGCTGGTGAAGATTATAAATCCCCACACAGCTGAGTGACAGCGCTCTTCTTCAGTCTGCATAGCTAGACTGGACTGAACGGTCAATTTACAGGAATTCAAGTCTTTGTTTCATGTGTGTTTCAGGTTTGTACAAGGACAATAAATGTCCGAAAATGACGTCCGATTGTTCCATTGTTACGGTGCCAAAAGCTCTCGGCCCCGTCTCCTCTAGGGGCTCAAAACATGTGTTTCACTATTAGCGAGGGAGTGTAAACGTCTGTGATAAAAGTCTGGGATCAGCTGCCAGTGGTGTTTTTATACGCTTCTCTCTCTCTCAGCTGTTTCCCCAGCTGCTCAACAGAAACAGCTGCTACGAGCAAAACAACTCGCAAAATCGGACTCAATCGAACAACTTCAAATATCATACACGCTGCAATTCGTAAGCTTCATATGTGCTTCTTTCATTTTGTGTCGATTTTGTGTCAAAGAAAGGCACACATTTTCAGAACAACATGATGGTGAGTAAACGATGACGTTGTGTTATTTTTTTGAGTGAACTGACCATTTATGTTTTCACCCCCCAAAAGAGTTATGGGAGTAATTGTTTACCCAGTCTTCAACAATTGAGTCCGAAGCCTCCAAATTTCCTCCACGCATATGGCCGCTGGGTCTGATCGCTGGGGTCTTCACGAACGGGGCGGGCGGGGGCCAGACGGGGTCCGGCATAGTGCAGAGGCTGCTTCTGCTGCAGGACTCTTTTCACAGCTTGATTTAACTGACACCATAAACAGAAGAGATTAACAGAACTGACAGAAATCAACAGTTTTGGATGAAATATAAGCATTATGAGCTTTTACTTTAATCTAATAATAATAAGTGAAGCAAATGAATCTATGTTTCATAATAAACAGCCATCTCTGACTGTGCTTATTTTTTAAAGTTTTTCTAGTACAACATTAGTACATTGGAAAAATACCTTTACCTAGAGTGGGGTAAATAAAATGTTGCTTTGCAGCAAAAAATAATATATATTTTCAAATATTGATTGTTAATTTGCTTTTTCTTCAGTAGAACATACAGATTGTTTTCTTTCTGAAGCTGAAACTGTGGTCCTTCTTGATTTGGTGATTCAGAAAATGCCACTGACATTTTAGTAATGGCAGTCAAAAAATATATTTGTACCGGCAAAACAAAATTAATTTCTGTGGCCTGGTAAATAACATTGTAAACAATGTAAAAATGTTTTAATTAATTTAAAAATTAATAAATCTAGGGTCCCCACAGTGGAATGAACCACCAACTTATACAGCATTTTTTTTTAATGCAGCGGATACCCTTCCATCTGGAACCTGTCACTGTGAAACATCCATACATACTCGTTCACACACATACACTACGAACAATTTAGCTTACCCAATTACTTTTAAAATACCTACAGGTTTAATATTTTAATTGTTTACCTACGTACCACGTGACCATCAGAGGACCGTGAACATGCAAACATGTCATTAAATGACTGACATACTGTAATAACGTTTGAGAGATAAAGTCAATGAAGTTATATAAAAAAATAAACTGAAGGTTTAGCCTGACATTAATGTTTGGCAATTCCTGTTCTAGATGACCAAACATTATTACTAATGAAAATAACACTACACGGTCAAGGTTTTGCAGTAATATTTCTAATATTGTCCGATATTATTCAAACTGAATGATTATTTTCAATATTTTTTTTGTATTAATTTATTGCTGTGACTCAAAGCCGAATTTTCTGCATCATTACTCCATCTTTCTGAAATATTTCTAATAAGCCTATATAAATAATTAATTAAATAAAGTATATATTTCAACATGCATGAGTATGCATGAGCTTTACATTATTATATTTCTGCATATACATTAGATTATACTGAAGCCAAATCTGGAGCTAATAGAACAAAATATCTCATGACAACGGTCAAAAAATAGTACACCGAAATTTATATGCTAAGGAAAAATATAAAATATAAAAAAGAGCAAAATTCAAGAGAAAAAAATAACTAAAAGTTTGTTGAAATTTTGAAGTTTGTAATTTTTTTCAATATTTTGCATGAATTTAAATGTATTATCTTTCTATTTCTAAAGATGTTCATTGACTAAAATATTGTTTTAATAAATATATCTGTTCAATAAATCTGTTTTGTTTAAATGCACCAAAATATATAACCTGTATTCACTGAAAAATGGATAAAAATATTCAGTTTCAAAATAAGGTGTTCATTAAGTTGAGCACTATGTATATATATTTGACCAAAACCAGCATGAAATCCTGTTTCACCTGTGCAGGAGTAGATTTGATAGATGTGTACCTGTTGTTTTTTCTTGACTAGCTTGCTGTGAACTTCTGCTGTAGTACCACAAGGCTCCGTCTTCTGCTCCTGTAAATTCTGTGATTGACTGTTCTCCCTGGCGAGGGCCATTCGGCCAGCTCTAAAACAAGCAATTATGCAGTTCAAATTAAAACTTCATTCTTGACATCAAACCTGCACTCACATACACTAGCATGAACCCTTCTGAGGATGTGAGAACTCATTCAGTTCTATAATCAAACTAAAAAACAGTAAGTTCATTAGTATATTTTAAGAAGCTCTACAAACCTTGACATGTGGGAGACTGCAAAGTTGAAAGTTTCAATCTTTTCCACAAGCTGGTTTTTGACAGATTGTGCAGTGGAACAGGACATGATTTCAGTCAAGGAGCATCCTGGGAGCAGACTCAACAGCAATGGCACCACCTAGTCCGAGATTAAGGGATAATTTAAAGCAACACTTTTTTTTTTTTTTGCACTTTTATTATTTTCAAGTCAAGTTTTCAAGTTTATTGTCAATATATACCGTAAGTGTATAAAATAATTTAGATTTTATTTTGTTATTTATTTACATTTTTATGCTTTTGAAAGCAGTCTCTTCTGCTCACCAAGGTTGTATTTATTGTTAAAAAAATGTATATAACAACAGTTTAATATTATTGGTCAATTTTAAATTCTCCTTAAAATTTTAAAGACTCCTTATGTTTTATCTAAAATGTCTTGCTTGTAAAATCTAATTATCTTTCTAATATTTTATGAAATATATAATATTTTAAACAAATGACTGAACAAATTAAACAAAAAAATAAAAATAAACATACAGACAAAAATAATGATAAATATATAAAAAGAACTATTATACAACTAATATATATTGTATATGTTGTTGTATAAATATATATATAATGTTTTTATATGTCATACTATTTTCACACATTATCGTAAAGTGAGATGAAAATTCATTAAATAAATAAAATATGAAAGAATAAAATATAATGAATAAAAAATAAATAATAATTAAAAATAAATGAATATATTTAAATAAATGAATAAAAACAAATAATAAATAAATAAAATTTAATTGAAATAATAAACAAACAAATAAATAAATAAATACATTTAAAATATAAATTATATAAATGAATGAATAAAAAATATATAAAAATAATATAAAAAATAACATAAAAACATTTAAATTGAATAAAAATTGAAGAGGATTATCATCGTTGGAGCCCTTGAATCATTAAATACCTGAAAAACTTTGTCTTAGATGTTTTATCTATATTTGAATGAAAAATATCTGCTATAGCATAAGACTGTGACAGAAAAGAGAGACCTGCCTGGTCATTGGTGGGCTCTAGGACAAGAACACTGATGGCATCATATTTAGCCTCCTCCGTTTTTCCCACTTTGTTAAAAGTTTTGGCTCGATTTTCATAATACTGACCTACACCAGGGTTGTACTTTATTGCAACAGAAAACCTTTCTGCTGCTTCCTGGAACTTCCTGCAACAAATCACATTCACGACATGACGTCAATAAACATGAGATGAAGAATGTCGCATTTTACCATAAAGTTAAATCCTACTTGTCTTCGTAGCTCTGCAGACCCAGCGTGTTGTGAATAATAGCAAGTCGCAGCCAGATAGCTGTGTTTTTCGGATCCAACTCTTCAGCTTGCCGATAGTCAGCCAGAGCAAAGGTCCATTCACACTGCTTAAAAAAACTATCTGAAAGAAAAAATATATATATACAGTTAAGGTCACAATGATTTTCAAATATTTCCCAAATGATGTTTAACAGAGCAAGGCATTTTTCACAGTATTTCCTATAATATTGTTTCTTCTGGAGAAAGTATTATTTGTTTTATTTCGGCTGGAATAAAAGCAGTTTTTAATTGTTTTAAAACCATTTAAGGTCAATATTATAAGCGCCCTTAAGCAATGTTACACAATGCAGGTAATACTTTTTACAGTGTAGGTTAATTAAGAAAGTTAAAAAAAAAACACATACAAAAATCTACTCAAATAAATTGATTGTCAACTCACTTTTATTAAATTTCTTGTACACAAAAAACACATAGAAAAATATACTCAAATAAATTGTAATAGTTTTATTCAAAATATACTGTTATATAAAAACTGATATATTTTAAGTAAAGAGGAAGCAGATTGATACTTTTTAGCATAAAACAAAATAAATTAACTAGATTGCAATTATTTAAAGTATATAAAACCTACTTTATGAGTGTAGCACTTTTTTACAGTGTAGTTAAGCCTTTAAATTGCACTTTAAGCAAAAATAAATCAGATATTAGAAAGTAGTTATTAAAATTATTATGGTTAGAAATGATGTTTTATGTTGAAAAAAAATATTTTTCGTTAAACAAACACTGGAGAGAAAAAATATACAGGGGGCTAATAATTTAGGAGGGCTTATAATTCTGACTTTAACTGTATGCCTCGTTATACTGTGCAATGAAATAATGAAATTATGAAATAAGTACATTGTAACATAGTACATAGTAACATTGCAGTTAAAGAAACAGGTTAAGTGAACTTGAAATATTACTGTAACAGGGTGCACCTTAAAGGAATAGTTCACCCAAAATTGAAAATTTACTCACTTTTTACTCACCCTCTGGTGGTTCTAAACATTTATGAGTTTCTTTCTTCTGCTGAACACAAAAGACCTGTAACCTATAACAATTGATTTCCATAGGAAAAACAAATACCATGAAAGTCATCAGTCATCTGCACTTCAATAACTCTCTGGTTTAGCTCAGCTACCAAATCTGACCTCCGAAGACTATGTCGAATAGTTCGGACTGCTGAGCGAATCATTGGTACAACCCTCCCTACTCTCCAAGAACTGTACTTATCCAGAGCAAGCAGAAGGACTGCTAAAATCACTCTGGACCCCTCACACCCAGCACACTGCCTCTTTGAAATTTTACCTTCTGATCAACGCTACAAAGCACTGCGCACCAGAACAGCCCGACACAGAAACAGTTTCTTCCCCAGGCAATCCGTCTCATGAACATTTAATGATAATAATCGTGGAACCAACATCTGTACTTGCTATACACTTTTTATACACACATACACTTATTTAACAACACACTTTACATGCCAATTTGCACATAACAGCTGCACTTATAATGTTGTATGTAGTAATATGCATGTACATACACTTGTCAATTTGTATATTTGCATTTAACACTTACTTCTATTTTTTGAATATATTTATTATCTGTTTTTTGTCCTGTCCCTGTAATTCTGTTGCACTGTAGAAGCTCTGTCATCAAAACAAATTCCTCGTATGTGTGAACATACCTGCCAATAAAGCTCTTTCTAATTCTGATTCGTTCTGTCAATGATTAGCGGTTTCCAACATTTTATAAACATCAAATTTTTCCATTTAAAGAGTGAGTAAATGATGACAGATTTTTCAGTTTTAGGGTGAACTATTCCTTTGTACTCATTCAAAACTAGGACTGCATCCAAAATTGCATACTTCCATACTATATAGTACGCTAAAAAACAGTATGCGAGTCGAGTAGTGTGTTCATAGAATTCATAGAATTCGAGTAACAGTATGTGTGAAGTGCCCGAATGACCTACTACTTCAGGCGAGATTCTGATGTGCGCATCTTATGCACGCTATGCTATCCCATGATGCCCCGTGAGAGAATTCATGAACTGGAGTGAAATAACACAACTGATGCAGGTAGGTAACGTGATGATGACAAAATGACAGATGTATAAATGTTTTGAGAATCTGAACTTATCAGGTTTCA
Organism: Danio albolineatus; assembly: GCA_903798035.1. Lineage (NCBI taxonomy): Eukaryota > Metazoa > Chordata > Actinopteri > Cypriniformes > Danionidae > Danio > Danio albolineatus. Next base: position 1,665,542 of record CAIGQQ010033701.1, read on the forward strand.
TGACTGAAGCATTTTGTAATTCAAAAAAGCTCTCTGATTATTTCTGTTAGTCTCAGCCCAAACCCCATAAATCTCTTTCTCTCTTATCATCCACACCTCCTCTGTTGATGAACAGCTCACTCGCTTCTCTTTGTTTCTCTATGGCCTTGTTCAGCAGCATGACGGCTTCACTGTAAAGGCCTTGAGAGAAGCACTGAATGGCAAAATCATTGTACGTGAGCACCATTTGGGTCTGTGCTTCTTCCACTAAACCTTCTGAGTCGTCTTGGGGGTTTCCCTGAGGAGATTCTTCTTCAATCCCACAAAACTCGACAGCAAGAACCAAGTCCTCGATGGCAGCAGTGAAGTCTTTCAGGCGCCGATACAGAATCCCCCTATTAGCAGGCAGAAAATATGTATATTTTACTACCATTTACATTTAAGTCTACTTTACAATTTCTAGGTTGCAATAATTTAATTTAATTTAATTTAATTTAATTTAATTTAATTTAATTTAATTTAATTTAATTTAATTTAATTTAATTTAATTTAATTTAATTTAATTTAATTTAATTTAAAAAACAATTATAAAAGCATCTACTAATAAGAGTGTGAATTTCATTTTCTTTTTTCATCTATGTACCACTATTACTAATGGTATGTCCTGTGATAAACATTGTTTGTGTTATGGTGGTATAATAATTAGTAAAAAGCAGGTTTATGTTGGTTAAGTATTAGATGATGAATAAATGTACACACTGACAAACATATTTTGGACATCGTTCACACTAAAGCTATGCTTTTATTTGTATCATGTTTCAAAACGATACGCACATTTTGAAGAAACAAAACTATTTAACAAAATATTGCATAAAATGGCTATCAATTTTACAGTAAATATACAGTAAAAGTAAAGTTAAACGCGTAAAATGTGTAACATTTTAACAACCCGAATTAACGTGATTTTTTTAAACAAATTTCAAGGATTTACATGCTTGTTTGAAAATGTGTTACCACTAGGCATGGGGCGGTATAATATTCTGACCGTATGATAACCTTGGACAAAAATATCATGGTTTCACGGTTTTACGGTATTGTGATTCCTGTGTTAAAAAAAAACAACAACTTTTTTTCCCTTTTTAACACAAAATATTTTATTTTGAGAAACATTTATAATATTTCAGAAAAGTAAACGTCAGGCTAAATAATTCAAATGAATCATTGACTTCTGCTGTCTTCGATAGTTTCAAAAACACAGATTTGTTTATAATTTTAAGCAGCATTTTTGGATATCTTTTTTGCTGGAAAAACTATCGTCCTTAAAAAGCATAACTAAAAAAATCTTACTCATACCTTAGGAACGGTATCGCAGAAAATTTTGATGGTTTTAAAACCTTGACTTTACCAAACCACGGTATACCTTGAAAACGGTTATCGTCACGTACCTAATTACCACATGGGTAACATATTTTAGCATGTTGCCAGCAAGATCTAGAATACTGCTAGAATGTTTCTAGCATTGTTGTCAGTGTGTTTTTAGCATGAAGTAGCACATTGATAACATGTTTCTAATCTGTATTTAGCATGTTGTCAGCATGTTTCTAAAATGGCTAATATGAAATTTCATTAGCATGAAAGAGCATGTTGCTAACACTTCACAAATTAGCAATTTGATTTGCAATAATTATTTTATTTTTATATTTTATTGCTGGGGCCTCACAATCACACAATCGCCTCACAGCAAGAAGGTCGCTGGTTCGAGCCTCGGCTGGGTCAGTTGGCATTACTGTGTGGAGTTTGCATGTTCTCCCAGTGTTGGCGTGGGTTTCCTTCGGGTGCTCCAGTTTCCCCTACAAGTCTAAAGACATGCGCTATTGGTGAATTGGGTAAGCTAAAATTGGCCCTAGTGTAGGTTATGTGTGTGAATGAGTGTGTATGGATGTTTCCCAGAGATGGGTTGCGGCTGGAAGGGCATCCGCTGTGTAAAACACATGCTAGATAAGTTGCCGTTTCATTCCGCTGTGGCGACCCCGGATTAATAAAGGGACCAAGCAACAAGAAAGTGAATGAATGAATGAATTTTATTGCAATTTAAGCAATAAATTTGACTGTTACAAATAATCAGATCTGTTAGAAAAGATATAGTATACTAAACAACTTGAAGCTCAGAAGCCTGTAGCATGAACCTGGATTAACTGGCTAGCCAGTTAAGTTTCAGTTTAGTTTGCACCAATCTTGGATTTTAGGTAATAAGAAGGCAGCTTGACTTTGATCACTCTTTGTTGCCATGATAATAAGGAGCAGCTGGACTGAGCTACCTTTGTGGTACCTAAAACCCAGTATTGGTGCAAACCAAACTGAAACTTAACTGGCTAGCCAGCTAATCAGGCTTCATGGCACAGGACCCTGACCTGAGTTTTGGGTTTGTAGCTTGAAAACACAAGGAGATACTGTTTAAATTTTAGTCTCAGACTACAAAGCTTAAAAAGAATCAGTGCTATGTAGCCTATAATAGAGTAAATTCAAAGCCACTACTTTAAACTTAATCTGCTTAGCATAAATGTATTTCTAAATATACAGCAGGTTCTTTAGCAGGCTGTAAACACTCTGAGCTTTACATTGCATTTCCAATTAGTCATTTAGCAGACGCGTGAAAGTGACTTACAATTGAGGAGGCATTCAGTGATTCAACAAGTAGAGGCAATACACACAAAAAGGGCTAATTATACAAAGGAACTGTCAGTGCTCAGACAACTAGGTGCTAGAGTAAGGGGAAGTGTTTTTTATTCATTATTTTTATGGGGAGAGAAGAGTGAAGAGTGTCTTTACAGGTGGTTTGTCAAGCCCACTCACCTGAGTGAAGCACACTAAATGCATAGTGGTTTTTTGTGTGTGTGTGTGTGTGTGTTTACCTGAAGAGGTAGTACTGTGCTTTATTTGGGATGAACTCCATAGCACTGTTTATTTTCCCCAGTGCATCTGAAAGCTCTCCCTCCAATGCCTTATCAACTGCTGCCTGATGGGACTCTTCTGCTGCCTCCTTTAGTCTCTCCAATAGTCCAAGCGCCTCTGGACAGCACGGTTTCAGTCTGAGTGCCGACTTCAAGTCATGACAACACAGGGTCATCTGAGGAGACATACAGCCCATTTACATGTTTATTGCGGTCATTTGATGGCAATGTTTTTTTTCTGAAGGCTGTAACCGCTGGTCTGACCTGATTAAGCTGATGGTAAAGGCGAGCTCTAAGAGTAAAGAGATCCGCTGACAGGCCATCCGTCTCCAGCCAGTTATTGACCAGTCGAAGACAGTCAAAGTAACGACCCAGAGCGCTCAGACAAGCCAAGCTATGAATATACATACAACACGGCAAAAATTATGGAAAATTATAATCTTGTGCTATCCACGGTTGGTCAAAAACAGTGTTTGGACACCCTTTAAACACCTATGCCATACTTAAAAATGTCTGCAATGCATTAGATTCAAAATATCTTAACGTCATCAGCAAAAAGACTCCCATGGGACTCGTTTCTAGCAGTTTTGTGATTACTTTTAATAATGGTTGAAGGGCATTTTGACCCTGTTTAGAGTATAACAGTTTGTCTGCAATCAGGCTTTTTAGTCAAATTTGCTAAATGAACGTGTTAAGGGATTGCTTAGTAATGCAAAATCTGTTGTTTAGTGTCCATTTTGTCTATATTTTAAGCAGTTTAGCTATACTTCTTAAACATAAATATTGCTTTAATATTTTGGTACATATCGCAAATAATTTAGATCTTTTAAAATGTGTCTAAATAGGATAGTTCCCCCCAAAATTTTAATTCTGTCACCATTTAGTCACCCTCCTTTATCAAAACATATAAACATACTTAATCAAAACATATAATGAGTTTCTTTCTTCTGTTAAATACAAAATAAGATATTTTGAAGAATGCTGGAAGCTGGCACCCATAGACTGATAACCATATGGTATTTTTATTTATTTTTTTGTACTATTGAAGTCGATGGGAATAAAAAAAAACTCAAAAAGATTTAAAACAACATAAGGGAAATATATATTTTTATTTATTTATTTTTGGGGTGAACTATCCCTTTAACTGGGCCATCTTTTAATCAATGATATCTTAAAACATATATCAATAATATTTTTATTAGCTTAAAACACCTTATAAACTTGAAAATGTGAACAGATGAAGACAATATTGAGGTGAAGAAAGAGTAGGCAGCGCCGCCTAGTGTCATTATCCTATACCGTTGATACTATTGCCATAAATTGTAGGTTCAGAACTTCGGACACAAGCAGATTTCAAAGCCTGCACTTAAATTCTTGCTAAAATCTATACTGACCTTCTCATGCGATAAGGCTGGAAGTTGGGTTTGAGTTCTGCAGCTTTTGTGAAAGACTCTAAAGCCTCCGGAAACTTGCCCAGATCAAAAAGACACTGACCCTTTGAGAAAAAAAAAGGATAAATGGGAATTAAACATTAATTTTGAATTATTTTATTATACGTTTATTTTTGTAATGGCTGCATACACAACCGTTCAAAAACACACTGATGAACATATATTTGCAAATGAGATCAAAACCAAATCAATACAAAAAAAACATAAATAAAGTGCAAAAAAACTCAAACTAGTGCATGTTTTTATCAGTGGCATATTTACAAAAACACACCTCACACATGCTCATTTAAAAGTCTCATTACTGAAAATATTATAATATCTTGATTGAACACCATATGTATTATACGGTTTTCTAAATTCACATGATTATCTCACATACATCTAACAAGAAAACAAAATGCACAATGAGTACAAAACATAACAGAAAGACACAGTATAAATCAGCATCGTCTTTGATGCAGCTTTATCGATATGTGAATCTAAATCTTTATATAAAACAACATCAGAAATGACTTTTGCTGCTTTAAAATGAGCTGAAACAACAAAAATCATAAGGTTTTTCGAGGACAACTTAATTGCTTTATGTTCAATCCACTCAAATTTGTAAAAAACGATTAAACTGACTTAATAGATTTGTTTTGGGACAACATGAAGGGATTGTGTGGAACCCAGTATTTTTTACAGTGAATGAGAAAAATGATATAGTATAATATAATATAATATAATATAATATAATATAATATAATATAATA
>CAIGQQ010033701.1:1671132-1681823 GCA_903798035.1 Danio albolineatus
TTTATTAGATTCTATAACAAACATACAATGGTGGAACCTACACAAAAAGACATTGATAGTAACAATGATAGTAACTTAACAGATCAAGATAAGTAACACTGTAAACATTTAAAAACTTAACAAAAAGTTTTTAAAAATCTTAAAATAAAATAAATAGTAAGGTATACATAGCACAAATACTTCAGACTTATGTATTGGTGATATTTCCAAAATAATTATCATAATGATCCAAGAATCTATCACTTTTCTTGTTTTTAACCAATCTAAGAGATTTAATAAATATATCAATTTCGATTAAAAAGTGTAACAAAGAAGACTGCGAGTTCGAGAATTTTGTTTGTGAATGAAATATTTCCCATACAAAATTAAAAAGTTAATAATGTAGTTCTCTGCTATATCAGTTTTACCTTTATAGTCACAGATCATTTCTTTTAGTTGAAAGGTGCTGGAAGAAGCAATGTAATTACCTATATAAAGATATAAGCTATTCCAAAAGAATATGTGAATCACAGTTTCGTGTAATAAGATATTGTATACAATTAAAACCGCTTATTACGTCGGACATGTATGTAATCCATCGTAATAAAGCACAACTATGTTATACCAATGTCATTATCCAAATATTGTACTTCTAAACACACACAAGCACTGGTTAAATAAAACAAACCTCGGAACAGACGACGGTTGGATTCATATTGACTTAAAAGTTTTAAAAAACACTTAGAGAGAATAAAATAATAAAAAACGAATAAAAGAAAAGTCCTCCGTGGCAAAGAGTGCAGTCACTAAAAGTTTAGTAACTATGGAAACCGTTGACAAAATCCCGCCTAGATGTAAGTACAACAGAACTCAAAAGATATGTTTTAAAATGCTGTCCAGTACAAAGAGTCAAATAAATAAAATATAAAATATGTTTCAAACATTAATTTGATATTTTTCCATTCAAACGTGTATGAAAGAACAGGGTGAGGCAAAATAAAAGCCCACGACTCTTATTTTGAAGTCAATGTTGGCGGACGGACAGTAATCAGCTGACAGTAATAACACTAGTTACTGAGTAAAGCAGTTTTCCCAGTGAGGCTGAAACATAAAGGTTTTGGTCCATCACATTTGGCTCTTGTAATGTTTGATTTAAAATCACAGTTTGTCCTCGGCGACCATCTATGAACGGCTTGGTTAACATTTATAAGAGGAGGCGCAATGAATGAGTATGAAGAAAACAGACCACTGTTGGTCAATGATGAGCAAACAGAAGAGGACAGATCAGAGCAAGACGCATACCTAGAGTAAGAGTCACTTTTTTGTCCATTTTTAACACATTCCTGTTTTGAAATCGACGTTTATAGATTCAATATATGCAACTTTACAATTGTATTATTGGAAGATGTTTGTGACACTGAAGACTGATGTAATGGCTACTGAAAATTAGTGAAGTAACGGTTTTATATTCACACATTTGCACTTTCTCTGTAATAATATAGCATCAGAAAAGTATTCTTTACAAATGCCTAATAGTTAACATATTGGCAGTCAATGACTATCAAAGTACAACATTGTTTACAGTGAATCAATAGTGCTAATGTTGTTTTGAAGTCATACTTGCATATGATTTCAGTCTGAATATTCAAAGTACTATGTCTGAAAATTTAGTATCACATGAATAGTTAACAAAAGACATTTACATTAAAATTGATAATACTAGTCTTTAGTGTGTTTTTGATTAACTTTATGGAGGCTTGTCGAGAAAAGGTTTTAAAATATATAATTTCCAAAAGTTTGTACGTTGTTGTAATGTGATACTGCTTTTTTATTAAGGTAAAGTTGGTTTTATATTCGCACATCTGGACTTTCTCCTTAATAATATCATTTTGTTAAGGTATTTATCCTAATTCTAAACAGGGAAATCATATTAGCAGCCAATGACTATCAAAGTACAACATTGTTTAGTCAATTAAATAGTGATAATGATGTTTTGAAGTCATATATGACCATATATTCAAAAAAGAATGAACGAATGTGTGAATATCAAATCAACTTGACCTCAATCTGCTTTTTTGTGTTGTGATTTAACAATAGCAGATTTTTCATATTTGTCTGTAAAGAAAAATAAGTAGCTAAACTAACTTAGACTTTTTATGGTATTTATTGCTGCTCTCTTGTGACCTAAAGTGCTTCTGTTATGCTCATTTGTACGTCTGCATCTGCTTAATGTAAATTATTAAAGATTATTTGTGCTTAAAGTTTTATTTATATCACAACTAATGAGGAAGTATTCAATTGTTATCAAATCTGAAGGAATCAGCCATGACTTTCTGCATTAAAAAACCTGTTCAGCAAGAAAGTAACCATGTCTACTAACACTAACATCTGTGGTTTTTCCAACAGTAAAGTTAAGAATGGAAAGCTGTTCATGGCCACATTCGCAGCGGTTCTGGGACCACTTAGTTTTGGGTTTGTGCTGGGCTACAGCTCTCCAGCCATCCCCGAACTCCGCAGAATCCAAGACCCGAGACTGCAGCTCAGCGTAGAGGAAGCTTCCTGGTTCGGGGTTTGTGAATTTTTTTTTTTTTTGACAGCAATGTGATAATAGAGAATTATCCATTTTCAGTTCCCAATAAACGTTTTTAAAGGAGAACCGCAATCAAATTTATAAAGGTGTCATTGTCAAAATGCTGGTGTAGAATCTCAAAAGGTCAATGTGATGTTTTTTTCTTGTCTTACAGTCTGTGGTGACTATTGGTGCGGCTCTTGGGGGTCTTCTGGGAGGATGGATTGTGGAGAGGATTGGACGGAAGTTGAGCCTTATGTTTTGTGCAATACCATTCATCTTTGGGTTTACCACCATTATCGCTGCTCAGAACCACTGGATGTTCTATGTGGGCAGAGTGCTCACCGGTTTGGCCAGTGGAGTGACCTCTCTAGTTGTACCAGTAAGTGTAGCATATCTGCGCATTGCCAAAAGGATAAATATTTACTGTGGGGTAATTAATTTTAAGCAATAATTGATATAGTAAACAATACTGAACTTATATAAAGACGTGTTTGGACATTAAGTCTGAATGCAGAATTATTATTAGTAACAGACTAATGGTACGATTAATTAATATGAAGATTAATTAGGTTGTTGATTGATCCATCAGTCTGCATTATATTATTATTTTTTTTTTTTTGTATTTATCTCTTCTGAACTGTACCAAAAGCTCTCTATGCAACAAAAGAAAGTGTGGGTGCGTACGTGTGTGCCTGCGTGCGCGTGTGTGTGATTATAATCAATCATTCATTCTTTTTCCGCTTAGTCCCTTTAATAATCAAGGGTCACCACAGCGGAATGAACCGCCAACCTATCCAGTATATGTTTTATGCAGCGGATGCCCTTCCAGCTGCAACCCATCACTGAGAAACACCCATACACACTCATTCACACAAATGCACTACAGAAAAGCTTACCCAATTTACCTATAGTGCATGTCTTTGGACTTGTGGGGGAAACCGGAACACCCGGAGGAAACCCACACGAACACGGGGAGAACATGCAAACTCCACACAGAAATGCCAATTGACCCAACTGAGGCTCGAACCAGCAACCTTCTTGCTGTGAGGCGACAGTGCTACCCACTGTGCCACCGCGCTGCCCCATAATAATTATGGTTTAAAGAATTTTTAATGCATAGAATATATTTAAGTGTATGTATGTGTATGTGTGTATTTATATATAACTTTATGCATAGACTTTATATACGGGTGTGTGTGTGTATATCACAAATGAATATAATTTATATTTATATATATAATCATATAATTGAATTTTCAAGTTGTTTAACTCAATAGAGAGCTTTTAGTTCATTTACTGAATGATTTTAATGAATAAATGTTATTTTTGAAGGCATTTGAAGACATTTTTCCTTTTTGTTTAATTAAATTTGATGTCTTTCACAGTGCTTCATGGTATTGTTGTTTTTTCCCTCATTTAAAACCTAATTTTATCTTATTTTCATATACTTATTTGCTTCAGATCAAATTTAGCCACTGTTTGGTCTGGTTCTTGCTTTATAATGCTAACAGATATTTTTTAAATCCTTATGGGGAACGCAAATGGAAAAATACTTGCAGAAATAAGCATTATAGACACTAATTTCCGTATTTTTTACCAAACTAATCTAAATTCAGATCAATTGCACATTATCCACTTGACTTGTTTTTTTCCCTTTCTGTTCCTGCAGCTTTACATCTCCGAAATGGCTCATGAGCGTGTTAGGGGAACTTTGGGATCCTGTGTGCAACTTATGGTTGTGATAGGCATTATGGGTGCTTATATAACAGGTATTGTCTCTCGTTTTAAACTTGTGACTGAATTATGGCATGCACATTATGACACTGAAGTCTTTTTGACGGCAGTAGAATGTTTCTGACCTCAGCTGTTTGAGGCGATTGTTAATGTTTGATCAGAAGACGTGTGTGAACCATTTTCAGTGACATCAGCAAGATCTTCCACATATAATGTCTCTCTTTTTTTAATACAGCCCTCGACTTCAGTGTTTGGTAAATTGACTCAGATGTGTGTGAACGGCATCATAATTTCTCCTGGAAATGACTCAAGCTTTTCAAAATTGCATTAGCAGGATAGGTCAAGTTAGCTCAGGAATCTCCCTCATCAACATACACAGAGCCTGCATTGTACACAGCTCTATCTCTTACATGTGGAGCATGAAAACTTGACCCATACTCTGTGATCAGTAGAAGTATATTATTAAAATACGTTCAGGAATTTATAGGGGGATTAATACAATGATGTGAGGGTGAGCAAATAATGACAGACATGTCCTAAGTTTTATTCATCTAAATAAATAAGCTTTCCATAGATGTATGCATACTTGTCAACACTCAAGTTTTTACTGAGTGTTATTTACTTAAATTATCATCCCGTTTGAGTATTTTCCTGTATTTCTTCTGTATTTTTAATTGATCTATGAAAATTTAAAGCAGCATCAAAGAGCCAATCTTAAATGTGATATAATTGCTAAAGCTGTCCAAGAGAATTAGGCCTTCGGAATCAATATAAAAACATCCGAATCAGTTAATTCATGTAATGGTGCTGACTGAAGGATGCGCTCCATAGAAAGACACTGTTCTCATCAGCTTCTGTACACGAGATTTGAAGAGAAGCGAAAGTCGACACTTTGAGATTTGGGTGTGTTTTTAAACGGACAAATACACTTATTAATATGTAAACATGTCCATCCTGACATGTTTTATTTTAAACACGAATAATTTTGTCTTAAATGAGCACAAACGGTTACGAAAGTAATCGAATGCTCTCATTAGATATCTGTGCATTCTTGAAGTGACAGCTCTGTTATCAAACAAAACAGTTGATTAAAATGAGAGATTTGCTGCTCTTCACTAAATAACTATTGCCTTTATTCTTCGATGCGGAAGTGCGGTCGTTTTTGTGATTGTTTTAGAACTTCTGATTCAGTTGCCCTGTATTGTGAAGAAATGACTAGGAATGATAAATCGCAGAAAGTGGTCAAACTACTTGCTCTACAAACAAGTGTGTTCATGACTATACAGACAAAGTAGAATAATATAATAAGAAAATATCAGTTTGAAACATCAAGCAGCGAAATGAGCTATTTTAACGTTTAAAAGTGAATGGAAGTGAATGAGACTGGAAGTTTTGAGCCAAAAAGATTCAAACGGCTGCGTTCGCTCATACGCGGAGAATAAGGTGAATGGGCCTAGTTGATTTAATAACACCTTTTATTTTCAATATTTTCTAACGTTTGCTATGTATGTATAATTTGAAGCTGATTATCCCCATATTTTTAACGGCTTCAACTAGGCTAATAACCTATTCTGCTCTGAATGAAAGAACATTTTACTTGTTTTTGTATATAAATGGTCCTCAGCAATTAAATGCCACCCTTTTTGAAAATGAATGTTTGTATCCATTTATCCTTTTTTTCTGACCTTAGCTGTTTGAGGCGATTGTTAATGTTTGATCAGAAGACGTACAGTATGTGAACCGTTTTCAGTGACATCAGCAAGATCTTCCACATATAATGTCTCTATTATTTTTTTTATTTTTTTTAATGCAGCCCTCCACTTCAGTGTTTGTTAAATTGACTGATTGAGATGTATGTGAATGGCATCATAATTTCTCCTGGAAATGACTTAAGCTTTTCAAAATTGCTTTAAAGTGCAATTAAACATTAAATATTTGTATCCATTTCTCAGTGAATATAGGCAATGTATTTAGTGCATTTAAACTTAATGTGTATATATATATATATATTAAAATAATATTTTAGTCACCAAACATATTTAGAAATTGAAAGATAACACAATTAAACAATTGCAAATAGAAATTACAACCTACAAAATTTCAACTTTTTTTTTTTTTTGTATTAAATATTTTTCTATAACATATATTAATTTGTCTGTGCTAGTTTTTGGTCCGTTATTTTAAGTTATTTTGTTAGATTCGCTCCATATTTGGCTTCACTACTGACTAATCTAATGTATATGCACAAATATAATATTGTATAGCTTCCTATTAAAAATATGAATTGAAAAGATAGATTTGTGAGGGGTGTACTTATAGATGCTGAGCTCTGTATTTTCCCCCAACATATTCATTTGAGTGTACCAATTTTTGAGTTAGATTAGTTCCCGTTTTAGATTTGATACAGAATAATCTAATGTATATACACAAATATATTACTGTAAAGAATCCTATAGAAAATATTAATTTAAAAGAGAGATCTGAGAGGGCTGTACTCATTTATGCTGAGCTCTGTGTGTTACATTTTAAACTAATGATATAATACAGATAAAGAACAAAGAGAGAGCTTGTCAATTCATATTAATGGAGAACATTAAGAAGTACATTTTGACCAATGAGAGAACAGTTGTGCACACAAGTGACCTGCATGAACACACATAGCATGTTTCACAAAGCAAACAAATGTTTTGTTTTGAGACAAATTAAGTGGTTTAGAGGTCTAAAAATGCTGTAAGTGATGCCTAATTATTTTTTTGTTTGTTTTACTTTATTTTCAGGTTTGTTTCTGGACTGGCGATGGTTAGCAGTGGCATCATCTATTCCTCCAACACTCATGCTGCTGTCCATGTGCTTCATGCCGGAGACGCCACGATTTCTGCTCTGCCAAGGGAAACGGCGAGAAGCAGAAGACGCTCTGCGCTTCCTCAGGGGTCCTGATGCCCCGGCCGAGTGGGAATGTGCTAGAATAGAAGAGGCCTACAAAAATGAAGTTAGACATCAAACATTTCTCATTTTGACAAGTTTTTTTGGGTTTTATTGAACATATTGAGCTGCCATATGTAAATAAATCCAGCACAAATAACCAGTTTTAGTTTTTTAGTTATGGCACTTTTCAATGAACTTGAAATTCACAGTTATAATGTATGACTAGAAGCAGTGTTTCTCAACCACGCTCCTGGAGAACCACCAGCTCTGCACATGCATACTTATACTACGCCCTAAAAGTATGTACTTTTTTTGTAAAGGAAAAATATCTACTTTTGAGTGTGTAACAATAGAGAGTGCAAGCTTTGGGACATACTACTTACTCGTTAACAGATTGTTGTTTTGCTTAGTTATGAACCCTGTCAATCATCCACATTTCTGTCATATTTAATTCCCTACCCTGTTGGAGAAGCCGCAGCAGGTTAATCTCCCGTTCATTAGTCTTTCATGCAGAGGAATCTCCTCAGGTCTTTGGATAATTCTGCATGCAGACGTTAATGTCCAAACACGTGTTAATATAAGTTCAGAATTGTTGTTGCAGATGAAACATAACACAGAAAACGAGATTGAAATATTTTCCAGTGGGCTAGATATCAATTAACAGTCATACAAACATCTTTACCGAAGATCTTTTGAAGGTTGGTCTCGTGCGTCCATCATGTTTGTAGTTTATTTTCACCAGCTTTTGTAGTTCTAATCGTATACACGTCCAACACGCAATGCATTGTGGCCAATATCAGCGGTTGGAGTATGGACTGTTCTACACTTTAAATGTTTACCGGAAATAGTAAACCATCCGGGAACCTTTGGCATACTCTTTTCAACATACTATGATTTGGGACATACTAATTCTATATTCACATACTATTTAGGACAGATAGTATGCGAATTAAGACGCAGTACATGTCACACTTGATTCAGATCCTTGGCTCATTAGCAGAGACTGAAAAACCTGTAATGAGTGTGATCGACAAATGAGACATCTCAAACATGCAGTGCTGGTAGTCCTCCGGGATTGTGGTTGAGAAACACTGTCTTAAAGGGATTGTTGACCCAAAATTATTTTTATTTAAAACTTACAGATTTCTGTCCCTTAACTGAAAGTCTTGGCAAGCCAAAGTGTGATGCTTAGGTTTTCTTAATATATTTGAACAGATTTAATTTAGGTTTTTGTTGATATATAAACATTGATCTTCCACAAGAACCAATAAGGGTTGTTTGTCAAACAAAATCAGTTTTTTATTGTAATCATGGCTGCATTCAAGTCCAATTTTTGTTTAATGTCCTTCACTCACTAACTTCCCTCCATCTCACTTCCTTTGAATGTAAGTCATTGAATCCATTACACAAGTGTCCACTACTGACCGAACATCTGAATGGGTTTAATGGAATGCATTGGGCACTTGAGATCTACTCTGTTGTGACATCACAGTCACATGGCATTCTGAGACGTATAGGTGCTGGAGTGGACATGTAAGGGTCCCTTGTTTACTTGATGGTGGAACGCACTTTAAAACGGAGGCAGGGGTTCCTCCAAGGGAACAAGGGAGGGGAGGTTTACTAGTGGGTTTCTGAAAGTGAAGTGGAACACTGCCTGTGTCTCTTCAGAAGACTTCACATGTATTGATTGACTTTTATGGAAAGATTTTACAGGAAACCTTATATTTAACCTGTTATGAAGGTTTGGAATGACAATATAGAGATTAAATTTAAATGATTACATTTAAAAAAAAAATTTAATTAACTTTTATTTTATTGAGTGGGATCTGATTGAATCATTAAAAGTGGTTGCTGTCAGTTGTAATAATAAATCTATTATTAATAAACAATTATTAAATGGATACAAATGATGAGCTGCTAAGTTTGACATTTGGTTGATTGCAGGAGCAAAGCTTCAGTCTGGGGGATCTTACGGACCCTGGTGTCTATAAACCTTTGGGCATTGGTGTTATGATGATGCTCCTCCAGCAGTTTACCGGCATCAACGCCATCATGTTTTACGCAGAGACCATCTTCGAGCAGGCCCATTTCAAAGTAAGTGTTTTTAATGAAGTTCCTTTATTAAGAGCCAAACCTTTTAGACCCTGCGTCCATCCTAATAGACATCAGGTCATGATTGGGTTTTTATTTATTTTTTGTTCTAGGAGATTTCGCCAAATTTAAAGCCTGCAGTCCATGATATTGGACTTTTGTTATCCAATCAAACGGCAGTAAAACTTTGCCTGTTGTAATATGAGAAATATTTAGTGAAGCATGGCAGGACTTTGTTCCAAACAGAAAAATAAGCAGTGTTTGCGATGGTTTAATTTGCATTTATGTTTTCTTATATTTTGTAGATTTGTATTGAAAAAAAAGAGGATTGCATTTAATTTAAGTAAAAATAAATTGATTTTACAATTGCAAGCTCTAAATCAGAATTTTTTTAAAAATATGTCTCATAATGTACAGTGGGTTTAGACTTTTAAAGTGATAGTTCCCCCAAAAATAGCAAAATTGTAATTTTGCTCATTATTTACTCTCCTTCTATGGTTCCAAGCCTTTATGAGTTTCTTTCGTCAGATAAAAAAGAAGATATTATAAAGAAAAGGGAAAACCTGTAACCATTGACCTCTATAGTATTTGTTTTCACTTGTTTTAAACCTTTATGACTTTCTTTCCCCTGTTGAACACAGAAGATATTTTGAAGTAAGCTGGAAACCTGTATCCATTGGCTTCCATAGCAGGAAAAAACAAATGGAAATCAATGGTTACAGGTTTCCAGCTTTCTTCATAGTATCTTCTTTTGTGTTCAACTGAAGACAGAAACTCGTAAAGGTTTGAAACTAATAAACCGTAAGTAAATAATTACAGAATTTTCATTTTTGTCTGAAAAATCCATTTGAAAGTGTCTCCATAATAATGTGCATTGGTTTCTAGTATGCAGTCTATGAAACAAAAGGTTGAAAACAAAGTTAAAATGTTATATTGTTCAAGCTTCAGGAGAAACTTTAAATAAAAACAACAATTTGAATGGTTTTACTTTTAATTTCACATTGGTGTATTGTTTTTGAAGTACAACTGTTTTAATCTGATGTCTGTTGAAATGGACCAAAAAAATCAATTAAAGATTATTGACAGTTTTCATTGATCTCATTTATGAAAGCCTTAAAAGGACAGTTCAACCAAAATCGAAAATTCTGTCATAATTTACTCACCCTTCACTTGTTTCAAACCTTTTATGAGCTTCTTTCCCCTGTTGAACACAAATGAAGATATTTTGAAGAAAGCTGGAAACCTGTAACCATTGACTTCCATAGCAGGAAAAACAAATACTATGGAAATCAATGGTTACAGGTTTTCAGCTTTCTTTATAAAATCTTCTTTTGTGTTTAACAGAGGAAAGAAAGTCATTGGTATATTGTTTTTGAAGTACAGCGTTTTT
>CAIGQQ010033701.1:1741141-1762428 GCA_903798035.1 Danio albolineatus
GTAGCAGCAGCAGTAGTAGTACCACTAGTAGCAGCAGCAGTAGTAGTAGTACCAGTAGTAGCAGTATTAGTAGTAGTAGCAGTAGTAGTAAACGTAGTAGCAGTAGTAACAGTATTAGTTGTAGTGGCAGCAGTAGTTGTAGCAGTAGCAGCAATAGTAGTAGGCAGGGGCGCTGCTAAGGGGGGGAAAGTTAGGATGATTCTAAGGGCCCATGAACTCTAGGGGCCCACAGAGATCTGCTTTATAATTAATAGCAGTACTATAATTTAATATAAATTATGAATGCATATCTAATTTACAAGTAGCCTAAAACAATTTATTAGAAATAAAAAATTAAAATACGGCTTATATCTGCTCCTCGTGTCTGTCACTGTCAAATTGCGCCCCCCCTCCTTTCGCTGTATGGTTCAGTCCGTCAGTAGCGGGAAGAGAGTTGATGCTTTGTTGAGTGCATCGTCGGATCGTCGGGCGAACTGTCAAAGCAGCGATGTCCTCGAGGTTAACATCAGCTGCTTCCCAAATCGCATACTTATGCACGATTCTACGCCATTTTGTAGTATAAATAGTGTCTGTTGTGCGTTCACACTGAAAACTCTAACAATAACAAGTGCACTTTAATTACCCGGATGATGCACTCAGCATCATTTATGGGTCTCGGCTTATTTATGGGTCTCATTGTAATATAATTTTGTGTTATTGATTTTTGTCACTGTACCAGTGTATTGCACATTGTATGAGACACTATTGCAGTACAGTTATTTAAATAGTTACACACTGGTGTTTTGTATGTTTAGAAATGTACAATATTCAGTGAATATTTGATTACTGTTGCTTTTTTTGTTCTACATTTACATTTGAACAATAAATCATCTGCTAGCTACAGTCATGGCCGTTCTCTTACTAAATACTAATAAGTTGTGGACAAAACCAATAATAAAATGCATAGGTCAGTATAACATTGCAGACAAAGAGTTTGGATAGCTAGCTTGGTAGTAGAGGGCCCATCCTCATATTTTTTCATGGGGCCCAAAATTGCTAGCGGCGCCCCTGGTAGTAGTAGTAGTACCAGTAGTAGCAGCAGCAGCAGCAGTAGTAGTACCAGCAGTAGTAGTAGTAGTAGAAGCAGTAGTAGTAGTAGTAGTTGTAGTAGTAGTAGTAGTAGAAGCAGCAGTAGCAGCAAAAGTAGCAGTTTTAGTAGTAGTAGTAGTAGTAGTAGTAGTAGTAGTAGTAGCAGTAGTAGTACAAGTAATAGCAGCAGTAGTACCAGTAATAGTAGGAGTAGTAGTACGAGTAGTAGTAGCAGTAGTTGTAGTAGTATTAGTAGCAGCAGTAGTAGTAGTAACAGTAGCAGTAGCAGTAGTAGTAGTCGCAGTCGTCGCCGTAGCCCACAATATTTCAATATCGCAATGTGTGCCTCTGCAATAGTCTGAATGGTAACAAACTCAACTAATAAAAGACAGAGTCTGCCATTCTCCAATTGTCGCACAACTCTCTCGACAAAAAGGCTTGCTGCAAACCAACCGTTTTGTGGTTAATATATTTCCATTTTTTCCTATATTATCAATTGGTGTGTGTAACAGATAACAGTGATCAACTATGTTGAAAAAAGTTTTAATTCATTAAATGTTCATTAATCTTTTCAGAAATAATTTCAATACATTCAACTCTGCATTTTAAAATGCAACAAGACATGTTCTAAGTTTAAGCAAAACATTCTGGTTTGATTACTGTTTTACGAAAGAACCAGTTAATGTGAAAAAAACTGGACCTCACATCACTAGTTGGAAATACACTGCATATTGGGTTAAAAGTTTAACACTGAAAAAAAAACTCTTAAATATATGCTCTTTAACACTCGTGGATTAAAATGTACTCTGGTTTTAACACTGAACAACACCAAAAAAAAATCACACTGTGTATTTAACACTGGAATTTTTGCTGTGTGTAACCAATATGAAACTCTTCTAGGACACTCATGATATTGATCACAAATCTCAAGAGGTTTTCCTTGCAAAATTACAAGGTTTAAATAATTAAAAAACTGAAAAATCTCTGCTTTATTCAAGTGTATTACAGTCATATCCTGCAGTTACGTTCTTACTGTCAGTCGAAGAATGTGAGATGTTCTTCAGTGTGTTTGTTTAATTGATTTATTTATAAATTTTTACGTAGTGATAGCCTGAAGTTACATTTTTACCGGATCGGTTGAGGAATGAATACGTATTCTTGAATTTAGGTTACTGTCACTGTGGCCCGATTTGTTCAGCGATCCAAAAATATCCTGTTTTAGCCGAAGCGTGGAGTCAGACGACCATCATGTTGAGTTCAGCTGGGGAGAGCGGAGGCTTATGGGGGTTTAAAATTAAGCTGTGATGTGTTTGGAGGTGACCTCTTTCTGACCTCATTGGATTATATGGGTTTATATCCTTTAAAAGTGCAAGTCTGACAGAGGCAGGAGTGGTTTTTAAACGCGTCGCTGAGGCAGCAGTGCGGTGTTGTCATGTGTGCACGTGTCTTTCAGTCTGCGGCTGATTGGTTCGTCGTTCATGCTTTCACAATGTATGTTTGCATTTCGATTTGCTGTGGGGTTTTTTCCACTCAATAAAACTGTATTGTTATTGGTCGTTTACAATGAAATGTTATTGGCTGTCAGTCATCAACTACGAGTGGATTGCACATCGCTACACATCAGACTGGTTGCCAAATATCATGTAAAAAATGAGTAAAGTGAAAATAGTTTTATACAGTGCATGCCGAAAGTATAGTGCTTCATTGTTCCACATTTTATTATGTCACAGCCTTATTCCAAAATGGATTAAATTCATTTATTTTCTCAACATTCTCCACACAATCCCCCGTAATGACAATGTGAAAAAAAGAGTTTTTGAAATTGTTGCAAATTTATTTAAGATAAAAAACCTGAAGAATCACATGCACATCAGTATTCACAGCCTTTGCTCAATACTTTGCTGATGCACCTTTGGCACCAATTACAGCCTCAAGTCTTTGATGCCACAAGCTTGGCACACCTGTCTTAGGGAATTTTCGCCCATTCTTCTTTGCTGTACCTCTCAAGCTCTATCAGGTTCGATGGGGAGCGATGGTGTACAGCCATTTTCAGATCTCTCCAGAGATGTTCAATAGGATTTATGTCTGGGCTCTGGCTGGGCCACTCAAAGACATTCACAGAGTTGTTGTGAAGCCACTTCATTGATATTTTGGCAGTGTGCTTTGGGTCATTGTCCTGGGACCGTCGAGTCAAGAGCACTCTGAAGCAGGTTTTCATTCAGGATGTCTCTGTACATCGCTGCATTCATCTTTCCCTCTATCCTGACTAGTCTTCCAGTTCCTGCTGCTCAAAGTCCCCACAGAATAGTTGTCAGTTCATTTCACTGTGTCAGTCCCGGATAAGTAAGGGATAAAGTCAAAGGAAAATTAATAATTGAATGTTAAAAAATAACAATAATAATTTTAATATTAAACTTTTTTTACATATAATATAGAGATAATGTCAGAATCAGAATCAGAAAGGGCTTTATTGCCAGGTATGTTCACGCATACAAGGAATTTGTTTTCATGACAGAGCTTCTACAGTGCAACAGAATTACAGAGACAGGACAAAAAACAGAAAATAAATATATATAAAAAAAAAATAGAAGTAAGTGTTAAATGCAGATATACAGATGGACAAGTGTATGTACAGGTGTATTACTATATACAACATTATATGTGCAGCTGTTATGTGCAAATTGGCATGTAAAGTGTGTTGTTAAATAGGTGTATGTGTGTGTAAAAGTGTATTGCAAACAGTGATGTTGGTTCCACGATTATTATCATCAAGTGTTCATGAGATGGATTGCCTGAGGGAAGAAACTGTTTCTGAGTCGGGCTGTTCTGGTGCGCATTGCTCTGTAGCGTCGACCAGAAGGTAACAGTTCAAAGAGGCAGTGTGCTGGGTGTGAGGGGTCCAGAGTGATTTTGGCAGCCCTTCTGCTCACTCTGGATAAGTACAGTTCTTGGAGAGTAGGGAGGGTTGTACCAATGATTCGCTCAGCAGTCCGAACTATTCGACGTAGTCTTCTGAGGTCAGATTTGGTAGCTGAGCTAAACCAGACAGTTATTGAAGTACAGATGACTGATTCAATGATGGAGGTGTAGAACTGTTTCAGAAGCTCCTGTGGCAGGTTGAACTTCCTCAGCTGACGAAGAAAGTACAGCGATAAGAAAGTACAGGTCGTATTATGAGTTCGACGTGCATATCAAATCATGTCTTGAGTGTATTTTTGCACCCAAAATATTCTAATTATGTCTCCCCCCATTATATATCTGAAATAATCTCTGTGTTTTGTGTATGCAGTGGAGGAGTGACTTTGTCAATGGCTGGGTGAAGTTGTCGGGTAGCCACGAGAATCAGGAGGAGTGCCTTGGCATGGCTGTGCTGGACATGATGAGGACCGCCAAAGAGAAAGATTGCTCGCCGCTGGACATCTATAATGACATTAGGTACTACTGTGGGAGGATCTACTTGAAATTTACCCCTGTCAGCTTGTCATGCATCTGTCCGAGGCTTTAATGATGTATACTTTTGGAGCGAATTGTTTTTCACATGTTTCCTGAATCTTGGCCTCAGCAGTAGATTTTGGTATGGATGTTCCTTTTCTGCTGGAGATACTGGTGCCCTAAAAAAATTATTAAAATAGTCGTAAAAAGCATGTTAAATAATATTACTTTAGAAGTGGTGTAACAGTTAAAAACCCTGCAGTTAACCCTGAAACTGGTAATCGTCCCATGCCTTAATGGTATCCCTCATCATCTGCTTTATTCACAGCTACAAGTCGTTCCTCCCGAAAGACATGAGGGAGCGAATCCAGGACTATCATTTCGTCACAAGAAAGCGCATCCGCTATCGCTTCCGGAAAGTGGTGCAGCAGCTAAGCCAGTGCCGAGCCACAGCGCGGGACTTAAAGCTTAAATACCTGATCAGCCTGGAGTCTCTGGACTCGGGTTTCTACACCGAACGCTTCCAGGTCAAAGAGCCTTCGACCGAGCAGGTCACTATCGTCGTCTCTGCAGATCACGGCATTCAGTGGTGCCACGAACGACATAAAGACACGCAGTCTGAGGTAAACGCCGGCCTTTCAAACAGTTCTCCCAATTCAATTCACCTTTATTTGTATAGCGATTTTACAATGTAGATTGTGTCAAAGCAGCTTCACATAGAAGGTTATAGTAAATTGAATGTGTCAGTCCAGTTATTAGTGTTGGAGTTCAGTTCAGTTCAGAGTTGTTTAATATTCACTACTAGAGTCCAAACACTGAAGAGTAATCCATCAATGCGCAGTTCTAGCTGCATTCTAGGCGCCGGAGGCTGGAGAACTCGAGGCTCGTCTGTCTTTGGAGGGTCACAGGAATCAGTCTCATGCTTGCTACTCAGCCAAGCACCAAGCAGCTGCTCAGGATACAGCCTGGTCCAGGATTATGGAACCTTGGAATCGTCTCGTCGCTGGTCTTGGATCTTATCCGTGGCGCTGCATAGTCTCTGGGGGGCACGGGATGGGTATCCCCAGGTGGAAATAGAGAATAAAGAGAATAATTAGCGGAGCTGCTGTTCATAATGTATATAAAGGAGATGCGTGGAGCACATTCATGCATCATACCGCTATGTGATGTATTGAGTGTATGCTTTACTAAAAGATAGGTCTTTAATCTAGTTTTGAACTGCGAGAGTGTGTCTGAGCCTCGGACATTATCAGGAAGGCTATTCCAGAGTTTAGGAGCCATAAATGAGAAGGCTCGACCCCCTTTACTTGACTTTGCTATTCTGGGTACTACCAGAAGCCCTGAGTTTTGAGATCTTAAAGAGCAGGCTGGATTGTCGCGAGACAGAAGGTTGGTTAGATAAACAGGAGCTAGATTATTTAAATTCACATTGCGGACATGCAAAACAAACATGATCATGCATTGTTCAGAATGTCTTGTTGTTTATTTCTTTATTTTTAGACTAGTTGACGTTCTGAGTGCCAGATCAAATTTAATCTGCAACCTTGCACGTGTCAATTCTTGTTCAGAAAATAGTGTCACAACAATATCAAAGCAGATTATTTACGCCGTACTACATCCTGAAACCCAAACCTGCCTGTAACTTCAAAACAATTCCTTTGCTGCCCCAATCCTGAAGGAAATGCCAGCCTTGTCATGTTTATTAATATTCCTGTACTGATGCCAAAACGAAAGGAGGAGTAGGGTCTTTTTCAGCTGGTGAAATCTCATAACGCTATTGTACTTTCTTACCAGGACCTGCTGCAGACGTATTGTGATTTTGCGGAAGTTGTCGATATCAGTATCAGGCAAGCCAGCAAAGACGGTACCAACATGAACCGCATTGTCTCCATCAACAGACAGGATGGAACACCTCTAGTAAGTCTGCTGTAAAAGCGAAACTCTGCTGCATTGTCCGCTGGGATATCCTTTCATTGTTGCGCCATGTTAAAGGTGCTCGCGGCGCCTTTGAACTTCGATTTCTTCCTGCTATTATCTGAGAATATTTACAGATCATGTACTAAAATGGGAGTTTTTTCCCCTCTGTTTTGTTTCTAAATAGGAGTTTGTGTATTCATATCTATATATACAGTTGATGCCAAAATTATTAGCCTTCCTGTGATTTTCTTTTTCAAATATTTTCAAAATGATGTTTAGCAGGGCAAGGAAATTTTCACAGTATTTCCTATAATATTTTTTCTTCTGGAGAGAAAATTTGTTTTATTTTTTGGCTAGAATAAAAGCCGTTTAAAATCAAGGTCTATTATTAGCCTTAAGTCATATTTGTAGGCCACCACTAGCTTTGGGAAAACGCATGAATATTTTGGGTTTACTCTCTTCATTCATGCGTGCAAAACCACTTCATTCGCGCGTCAAATTCACTTCTCAACAAACGCGGATTTGCGTGATGGGCAGGGCTTCTGTCTATGGCCTGGTGACTGTAACTTCATTGCTAAATGCCTAACATGGATTTTATAGAGAAAATAACTGTGTTTATGTGCTTTATGAAGGCTTAAAAACACCGTCGATTCGTTGGGAGCCGTGTCTGAGTCCACTAGATCCTTTCAGAGGTGCACCCAGCTCTATGAGTTCATAAACTCCTCCAGAAACTTAACCTGGATGATGGAGGCTTTCAGCGGTGCTTCTGACTGAGCCAAGCCCAGTTTGATGAACTGTTGTCAGTGTTGGCAGGAAGATTTTCCCCCAGGACATCAATAACAGGCACTACATCATAATTACAGCCCAACAAGAGCAAGCTCCTGATTGGTTAATGCGGCACGAATGTCCGCTGAAGACCAGATTTTTGAACAAGGGCGTTTCGTGCAAAACGCTCAACTCCCGCCAGTTAATTTGGCGAATCACATCATTCGCACGCCTTATTCACATGTATCACACCGCAGGATGTCTATTCGTCCCTTTGCATTGACTTAACATGTAAATCACTCGCGCTTGACCGTGCTACCGTGTCTGGTGTGAACGCAGCATGAGACTTTTGCAGAAATCTATCTAAAAGTCATTAATTAAGTGCAGGGTCTTTTACATTTGGGTGAACTATACCTTTTAATCTAGAAACAGAAAACATGGGAAATATGACCACAATATTCAGAACAAAATTACTTTTGGAATCAAAAGACTAGCATCAAAAATCTGTGTTTAACATGACGCTCTTTAGCACCAAGCAACAGCTTGAATGTTTTATTTATTTTTAATTTTTTTTTGTCTTTTCTGAAGTTGTGCTATTTAATATCAAGCATCTCTCAGCACTTCTAAGGCCCCATTTACACTGCCAGTTAAAAATGACCCAATTCCGATTTATTTATTTATTTATTTATTTATTTTTTGCTCATATGTTACAGATTGGATCTGTTCTATGACCGTGTAAACACAAAAAAAAACACATGCATTCGAATATTCATAGATCGGTTTCAGGCCTCCTTCATATGTGAATAAATCGGATATGTGACAATGCGACTATCATGTAAAAAGGCAGATCGGATTTATTGAGGCGTTCCGTTTTGTACATCATTAAACTTGCAGCTTTCTGGTACTTCTCTGCGGTTTAATGATGTAGAAGGAAGAGCATGTGTGAAGACGGCGACTCGGAAAACAACAACAACATTAGAGGAAACATAGATGAGGAGAATGGTCAGTGGTTGACTGCGGAAGTTACCTGCCTTCTTGCCCTGTGGGGAGATGAGTCAGTTGAGGACACCATATAGAAACCACAGGCGCAAGCTGTGATGACGACCCTTTCCCTCCTCCTCCTGCGCCTTAAAATCATTTTAAAGTTGGGCGAACTTTGCATATTTCGCAGAGCTAAAAGCAAGACAATTTCTTCCTTTGTGGCTAGTGTGGCACAGATGCTAGAACACGTTTTTACACATGCGCGACGTCGTGAATTGTATGGCAAGTGTGAACACATGAATCGGATATGGGTCACAATTAAAAGGAGTTAACGAACAGGCAAAAAAAATCAGATATAGGCAACAAATTGGAACTGGGCATCAAGACCTGACAGTGTAAACGGAGTCTAAGAGTTCGTCAGTAGATTTAGCATGTTCTATTTATTTTTTCTTTTCAGGTGAATCTCACACTGCATGTGCATACTGCATACTGTATAATATTCAGGTCTGGACTCGGTGGTGGTCATTTCATTACATTGTGCTTCATTACATTAGCAGTGTGTTTGGGATCAATATATTTCTGGAATTTATTTTTTTAAATATTACAAATTAGGTGCTTTCTAGTACCTGTCTGTACTTTTCAGCATTCATAATCCCATCAATTCAGGCAATATTGACAAAGCTATAGCAGAAAGATCAAACCAAGAGAGAAACGCCAGTATTTTTAATTAATTTTTCCATCTTTCTCATACTATTTCTTTCATATTATTTGTATATTATTGATGGTATATTATATTATTTATTTACTTATTGATTTGGGTTATTCTTTATTGAAACTGCAGAGCCAACGCTAAGAAATTTCACACACTGGTACATGTGAATGACAATAAAGTCAAGTCAAGTCATTTGTCTTAAACAGTTAGTCCAAAAAAATCCAATTTTTTATATATATATATATATATATATTGTGCTAAAGTGTCTTATGATCCAATGTAATCTGAAACCCTGCACGTGTCAATTCTTGTAAAAAAAAAAATTAATATTTCTTCCTGCTATTACCTGAGAATATTTACAGATCATGTACTAAAATTACATTTGTTTTATTTCTAAACAGGAGTTGGTGTTTTCCTCCTCAATGAAGGCCTTGTCATTTGTATCTCTAATTGATGGTTACTATAGACTGACCACAGATGCCCATCACTACCTCTGTAAGGATGTCGTCCCGCCGTGTCTGCTGGAGGCCATCGAGAGCTACTGCCACGGCCCGATATCGTGAGCTCTACACAAAACACTGGCAAACCACTGGCTTTCATATTGCTCATGTTTCCATCCATCTGTTATATGTGCATTTTTGGATATATTGCATTCAGTGAAAATTCTGAATTGAAACCCCAAGATGTGCATAAATTCTAAGAATTCTTTAAAGGTTTTCAAAAACCAAACTTTAAGCCTTCAAAAGTCTTCAATTCACTGAAATATGGCCCGTTTTCATTGAGTGGTACAGTACGGGTCACCTTTATCAGGCTTGCGTTTCCACTGCTAAAGGGTACTTGTTTGGTGGGCGTGGTGTACGACAGAAAGTTTCAGTCGACGTCATTCTCACTCGAGTTGTTTTTTCCAGCTTCTCTTTTGTTTTTGCGCGCGTTACTCTAGCGTTTGTCTGTTTTTGAAAGGATCGGGTTTCAAAAGCACGTCAATAATCACTTGCACGTTATTATCATCAGCTCAAGAAGTTTGTTATTTTAAATATAGACGCGAGCGCAAGCGAAACCGCTCACGCTTCAGACGGGCTCGTAAAAAAACTACGGGGCACAGGGGAGAATCTGCTCTTCTTCTTGGCTTTGTGGCTGTTCATCAAGACGACGACAAAATTTGTTTGAGCTCAGGTTGACCATGGCTCGTTATTGTATATATTTTTACGGTGTAATATCTCGGCTGTGTATTTAAACATGGCGGTTCCTATGTTTTCATTCTGGCTTGTTGCGTGAGTGAATGACGTATCTCTGTAACCAATAGCATTCAGCTGCGCGTGTAGCCCCCCCTTTTGGTACCCTTTCTCGTGTTTGGTACCCTTTCGAAATGGTTCCCAAAAAGAGGTACGGGACGGATCGGTTTAGTGCGCTTTTAGACCGTGGAAACGGCCATAAAAGCGTACCATACCACTCAGTGAAAACGGGCCAATATTGTGAATTAAATCGTTTTAAGAAGCTCTTAATTTTCCTATGTTCATGTAAAGCTACCCAGTCAGGTCAAAAACCATCCAATCGCCAACAAACTTTTAACAAAACTCTATTTATAACTCTATTACCAATATAGTTTAATTATTTTCCGTACCATATATGGAGAACTTTTTAACAAATGCTATTGTGAGTACGCTACCTGGACAAATGTTGGCAATACATGTAATTTACTATAGTTTTTCAAAGCTTTTCCAAAAATAATTCAAAGAAAAATGTGTGTGTTTACATGTGTGTGCCAGCTTGTTTTGGCACATTGTTTAAAATATGTGGCTAAGAAATAACTCATTCGAATTTTTTTGATGGTGAGAAGTGAGAATCTTTTCCACTTTACGTAAGAAAAAAAAATCCCTAGCGTTAATCCCTGTATAAATTAAAAATTTCAGGTATAATGGTCCTTAAGATTGTCTTAGGCCGCGTTTACACTAATGCGTTTTCGTTTTAAAACGCATAAGTTTCGCTACGGTTACGCCATCCGTCCACACTACGCTGGAGTTTTCGAGCCCCGAAAACAGAGCGTTTTGGAAGCGCTGAGAGGCCGTTTTCATTTTAAAACGCTGCTGCTCCGTCTCAGTGTGGATTGGGGAAAACGGACACATCTGAAAACGGAGGCGTGGCTGCTGAGATTCGCTACTGAGATTCGCTTTTGGGTCATTGCCTAACCTTCCCTTATTCGTCAAGCCCTTATCACATGACTATAGACCAGCCTTCACTGTAAACAACATGGACAGAAATGGGAGCGTTGTTTGCACTATTGTCCGTTTTAGGCGCCATTGTGCAGTTAAACTCTGCCTTTTTTACTACAACAGCTGCATATATTCGCAAGAGGCAAGCTATTGTTCCAGCACTCGCTAATCGCTCGCGTTTCAAGCAGCGTAAGCCCTATTTAGAATGCCGAGCGAGACGCATGCTTCCTGTTTATACTTGAACGCGCATGCCCAGAGTGCACGAATGGTCACGTGATATACGTTTCTGGTGGAGTAGTGTGTACAGAGATGTGTTCAGAAACTCTGGGTGAAACGCTAGTGTGGTCGCGGATCGTTTTCATGCTAAAACACCGTTTTAAAACGAAAACGCACTAGCGTAAACGGGGCCTTAAATTCTTAAATTTGACATGGTGAAATCTGCAGAAACCTATTAATCCAATAAAAAATCTATGCATAATCTGACATGCAAATTACAGCTATAAAGGTCTTAAGTCTTAAATTTGACATAGTAAATTCTGCAGAAACCAGTTAATCCAATAAAAGATCTGTGCATTTCTGTGGAAACACATTTTGCAGAATAAATGATCCATATGAAGTAATAAATATATATATTTATTTATTTATTTATTTATTTATTTTTGATGATGTGATTAGTTAACTAAACTAACCAATCTCATCTCAAATGGTGGTGTAATAATTTTGATAACTTCCTTTGGGCTGCCTCCAAACACAAGTTATCATGACAGACTCTATCGTATGTCAATTGGAAGATTGACAGCTTATTTACTATTAAGGGAAAAAGACATTCAGTGTCATTTCTCGGATTGCAGAAACAATCCTTTCATCATTCATAAATCACACTAGTTTTCCAGGAAGTGGTTTTTATTCTTTTTTTGAACACATGGGATATAAACTGTGCTTTACTCACAAATGTTGTATACAATATTTAATTTTTTTTACATGAAGAAAATTCTAAATCTTTGGATGGAATCATAGCTAATGATTTACAGATTTTTTCCATTGTAGGGATGTCCTGTTTTTATCTCGGTCAGACTGGTTTAACTAGGGAAGCACCCAAATGAAAATTCTGGGGCGAAACTGAAAAGCCTAGACGAATTTGGCCAAAAACTGAAACCGACATTCATTCATTTTCCTTTTGCTTAGTCTCTTTATTTATCAGAGGTTGCCAACTGCCAACTATTCAGTTTCGGTTTCCTTTATTTTTATTTTTCAAAACATCACAATAAATTGTAGTGCAGAATGAAATTACATAGTATCAGAGCCAACAAGAACATCAAACACTATAAAAACCTGACATAATAAATAAGCTTTTATGATTTCATAAAGGCGCCATGGTGGCACAGTGGGTAGCACGTTCGCCTCACAGCAAGAAGGTCACTGGTTCGAGCCTCGTCTGGGTCAGTTGGCATTTCTGTGTGGAGTTTGCATGTTCTCCCCGTGGTCGCGTGGGTTTCCTTCGGGTGCTCCGGTTTCCTCCACAAGTCCAAAGATATGCGGTATAGGTGAATTGGGTAGGCTATGAGTGTGTATGGATGAGTGTGTATGGATGTTTCCCAGAGATGGGTTGCTGCTGGAAGGGCATCCGCTGCATTAAACATATGCTGGATAAGTTGGCGGTTCATTCCGCTGTGGCGACCCCAGATTAATAGAGGGACTAAGCTGAAAAGAAAATGAATGAATGATTTCATAAATGTATAAAAATATAGTTATATAAAAACATAACCCAATTTTTTTAAAAATCACAGAAGGGAATAAATTAACGCTTAAATAACTATTGCACAGTTTGTTATAATAGTAACAATTTGTGCTAGTTTAACTATTTATTGATTTATTATTACATACTAGCTACTTAATAGTATTTAAGATATGGTATTATTCAAAGGTCTTATAATGACAGGGTAAAAACTGCACTGATTTGCTCCTTAGGCTTCTGTAACGCCTGTCTGATGGAATGAGCCTGAGCAGACTATGGCCAGGGTGGGTTGGATCCCATAAAATGCTATTTGCCCTGCTATTCTCATACCTAAGGATGTACATTCTGGCATATGTTTTACGCAGCTGATGCCCTTCCAGCTGCAATCCAGTACTGGGAAACACCCCTACACTCTCATCTACAGACACACTCATACCGCATGTCTTTGGACTGTGGGGGAAACCAGAGCACCTGAAGGAAACCCACGCAAACATGGGAAGAATATGCAAACTCTACACAGAAATGCCATCTGACCCAGCTGGGACTCGAACCAATGACCTTCTTTCTGTGAGGCGACAGTGCTAACCACTGAGCCACAATGCTGGCCCCCTGAAACGTACATTTTTTTGTAATACTTATTGATTATTGTACTTAAATAAATGATCACTTTTAAGTTTAAATCCATAACTGAAGTCATTCTAATTTAAAAAAAACACAAGCCAGTCACGTCTTTATGACAGTGAACAAGTCAAGAGACGTCATTTTACCAGCGTAGCCATGAAAACCCTTGCATTGCTGAGTAAATGCCATCATATACAGTAAATTGGACTGATTTTTGTAAACTAATATGCTTTAAAGTGCATCTAGCATTAGGAAAATGCAAAAACGAATTGGCACTCGGATAATGTGCACAAAAAAAACTTGAACGGACATCCCTACTCTTAAGCAGTTTTGTAATACACACATTTTGGACCTTCATTTATGATTATTTATATTAATTTGCAATGACATGATTAATCAACTTGCAGTCCTCATCATTGTTTTATCATCTGTGTTGACAGAATGGATTTTGCGATCAGTAAGCTTCGCAAGTCAGGGAACCAGAAAGGCCTGTTTGTGCTCCGATGCAGCCCTAAAGACTACAACAAATTCTTTCTGACTCTTGCATTTGGGGTACGTTTTCTGAGTATTATTATAATTTTTTTAAATATGTATATTGAAACTTTCTTCATTGTGATGCTGACCTTTATAGGCTGCCATTCAGAAGTAGCGACTTTCTTATGCTCACCAATAGGGCTGATCAAATCAAAATCTCGATTAATTGAACATTTTCACTCAGTTACGATTAATGAATAATTATTTTATTTATTTCTCATTTCAAAGTCACGTTGATCAGCTGGTTTGTGTGTAAGCTGACATACGAGCAATGAATTGTGGATTTAAAACGCTCCAGTGTCTCTGTATCTGTGTTTACACTCCGTAACTACAGGGAGTGCAGAATTATTAGGCAAGTTGTGTTTTTGAGGATTAATTTTATTATTGAACAACAACCATGTTCTCAATGAACCCAAAAAACTCAATAATATCAAAGCTGAATATTTTTGGAAGTAGTTTTTAGTTTGTTTTTAGTTTTAGCTACTTTAGGAGGATATCTCTGTGTGCAGGTGACTATTACTGTGCAGAATTATTAGGCAACTTAACAAAAAACAAATATATACCCATTTCAATTATTTATTTTCACCAGTGAAACCAATATAACATCTCAACATTCACAAATATACATTTCTGACATTCTTTGCAAGGACACTCAAAAGCCTGCCATCCATGGATTCTGTCAATGTTTTGATCTGTTCACCATCAACATTGCGTGCAGCAGCAACCACAGCCTCCCAGGCACTGTTCAGAGAGGTGTACTGTTTTCCCTCCTTGTAAATCTCACATTTGATGACGGACCACAGGTTCTCTATGGGGTTCAGATCAGGTGAACAAGGAGGCCATGTCATTAGTTTTTCTTCTTTTAGACCCTTTCTTGCCAGCCACGCTGTGGAGTACTTGGACGCGTGTGATGGAGCATTGTCCTGCATGAAAATCACGTTTTTCTTGAAGGATGCAGACTTCTTCCTGTACCACTGCTTGAAGAAGGTGTCTTTCAGAAACTGGCAGTAGGACTGGGAGTTGAGCTTGACTCCATCCTCAACCCGAAAAGGCCCCACAAGCTCATCTTTGATGATACCAGCCCAAACCAGTACTCCACCTCCACCTTGCTGGCGTCTGAGTCGGATGGAGCTCTCTGCCCTTTACCGATCCAGCCACGGGCCATCCATCTGACCCATCAAGACTCACTCTCATTTCATCAGTCCATAAAACCTTAGAAAAATCAGTCTTGAGATATTTCCTGGCTCAGTCTTGACGTTTCAGCTTGTGTGTCTTGTTCAGTGGTGGTCGTTTTTCAGCCTTTCTTACCTTGGCCATGTCTCTGAGTGGCATCTTGGCAGCTGCACACTTGACTTTTCTCAGTTCATGGGCAGTTATTTTGCGCCTTGGTTTTTCCACAGGCTTCTTGCGACCCTGTTGACTATTTTGAATGAAACACTTGGATTGTTGGATGATCACGCTTCAGAAGCTTGGCAATTTTAAGAGTGCTGCATCCCTCTGCAATATATCTCACTATTTTTGACTTTTCAGAGCCTGTCAAGTCCTTCTTTTGACCCATTTTGCCAAAGGAAAGGAAGTTGCCTAATAATTCTGCACACCTGATATAGGGTGTTGATGTCATTACACCACACCCCTTCTCATTACAGAGATGCACATCACCTAATATGCTTCATTGGTAGTAGGCTTTCGAGCCTATACAGCTTGGAGTAAGACAACATGCATAAAGAGGATGATGTGGTCAAAATACTCATTTACCTAATTATTCTGCACTCCCTGTAGTGTTGAGTTTGGTGAACTGATGACCTTCACAGCCAATCACAGTCATTTCTGTTGAGCATGTGAACACAATTTAAGAATGCGCTCAACATCACTCAAATGTTACCAGGAAATGGACGTTTTTAAAATTTCAGTATCAATTGGTACCAAATTCCAGTATCATGACAACACTAGCCTGAGCCGAAACTGAAGACGCGACGTCACTTTTAAGGGACTGTTTCATGTGGATTTATTAATCATTTTTACTTTTCAGTGAACGCAAACTGTCGCATAGTTTAATAAAGAAACAACCCCCCTTCAGCAAACCTCCTAATACGTGCAGCACAATAACTTTTATGAACATTTTCGAGCATCAAAAGCAGTGGATCTGTTCACCAAAAGATTTGACTGTGTCATTGACTTAAAATACTAAAGTCTAACTAAAGCAATCTCCATTGTACTGAGCGAGAGCGCTTCTCTTCCGACGACTTAAAATATTACAAACCAACCTAACTAAAGCAATCTCCATTGAACTGAGCGAGAGCGATTCTCTTCCTAACCAAACAGTCACATCACTAATGTAAGTGTGCTCGAGCTCGGAAGGTAAAAATGTAGTGTGAGTGGTAAGTGCGGGCTAAGGGGAGGGGTGGGAGGGGGACCATTGTGCCCGGCCTCATGCCTAATGTGAGTACACCCTAAAAATCATAGCTCAAGCTTCTGAACGGTGGTGTATTCTTAGCACATCATTTCATAAATCACCTCTTGATATGATCTTTTTTTGTTTGTTTTATCCAACAGGGGTATGGAGATGTAGAATACAAGCACTGTCTCATTACCAGATCTGAAAGCGGCACCTACAATCTAAGTGGAACCAAAAAGAGTTTTCGAAGCTTACAGGATCTGCTCAAGTGTTACCAGAAGGAAACGGTGAAATCCGACGGTATTGTCTTTCAGTTCAGCAAGTGCTGTTCACCAAGGCCCAAAGGTCAGTACAGCGCCTGATATTCTTGTCGTGATTGTATGATAAGCAGTTGAAGTCAGAAGTACTAGCCCTCCCGAATTATCAGCCCCCTATAATAATTCCTCTAATTTCTCTTTAACAACAGAACTATTTTTCAACACATTTCTACACATAATAGATTTAATAACTCATTTATAATAATTTATTTCATTTATCTTTGTCATGATGACAGTAAATAATATTTTACTTGATATTTTTCAAGATATTCACCTTAAAGTGACATTTAAAGGCTTAACTAGGTTAATTACGTTAACTAGGCAAGTTACTATAATTAAACTATTGCTTAAATGTGCTTATAGTAGGGATGCACCCATTACGATACTTAAATTAGATATCGATTCGATATTGAATATTTTTGCTGGTACCGATTCAAATCCGATTTTGTGCGTGCAATTATATTCTGTGTAATTTATACGGCAACGAAAACCATAAAGGTAGCCTATGATAAGGCACTAGAAAGTAGTCATGTAGGCCTACTATATCCCAAATGTTCTGAAGCCATTCTGTAGTTTAATGTGAAGTACAGATGAATATTCAAGTGGTCAAATTCATGTTTAATTCAGCAAATACTGGAGGGTTGCGCGCTGTGTCTCAGTGATGCATTAATTGCTTCGTTCACGCACCGGCTGCGCAGACACGACGTGCACCGCTCCGTGCAATTACTCTGTAATGTTAAAAGTTGATGTACTCTCATCCCTCAGACTGTGTTTTTTTTTTCTACCGAATAAAATTAATTTTTAATTTTTTTTTAATTAATATTTTATTTAACAGTGTGGTTTGGGTTTTGATTAGGGTCAATAGTGGTAGCCTATTACAGATTTCAAAGAAAAATCATAATATTAAAAAAAGCTAGACCACAACAGATCAATGTCATTACGAATGCTCAAATAATGTAGCTTAGTTTACAGCAAGCATCATGTTTTTAAGTTAGATTGTGCCGTCTGTAGGTCTGTTGTTTTTCCTAAAGAATATATATTATTTAAAGCTCTCTAAAATATTTCTCTCCAAAATGTGATAAATGTAAAATATCTGATGCGTCACTGCTTCATAGTTATGCCTTATGTTCTAGCTTACAGGACTTTTGGTGCAAAATATTAATGCCTTTCACCGAGCAAACTATTGATCCAGGTGAATTTTTAATTTCAGGTGTTTGGGGTTTCAAAGCACGAGCTTGGATTATCCAAGTCTCAGCAACAAATCATTTCTTATGGCCTTTTAACAGCCAAAAAACTTATTCTGACATTCTGGAAAAATAAATCTCCTCCCTCTTTCACGTTATGGCTCAGTGAACTCACAAATACACTCCATTTAGAAAGAATACGTTACCATTTACAGAATAAGAAGTCTCAGTTTTTTAAAATAAGGGAACCGTTCATAAGGTACTTAGAAGGGAGAGATAGAACAGTTGTTTGATGGGGATATTGCTAGATCGTACCGCAGCTCCCATTTTCAGTAACCTTCCTTACTGGTGTTCACCACAAAGGGGGGAGGGGGCAGTGTATGTTGGTATGGGGTATTATTTTCGTTTATATACTGTGACCTATTTTATTTGAGTTTGTGTATATTTTGTTCTCTTTATTTTCCTTCTGTAATTCTAAACTAAGGATTTTTCTGTCAACTTAGATAATGGTTTACATATTTATACGTGTATTGTGTAAGTAGATCAAGGAAAGAAATGTGTACTCAATAATTATAGAAGGAAATATCTTGTTGTAATTTTATTTGTACAAGTAAAATGTGGAGAATCTTTATATATTGGCAAACATTCTGTAATTGTACATATTCTCCCAATAAAAATAAATAAATAAAGAAGAAGATATATTATTTGACTTTATCACAAGAACTATAAAAACTGTATTAAGTTTTTAAGAAAAAAAAAAGGCACAGTATCGGCATCGGACCTGTATCTGTGGGAATTTTGGTATCGGGATCGGATCAGTTTAAAAAAATGGTATCGTGCATCCCTAGCTAATAGTATTGACCTTAAAATGATTCGAATTTTTTTTTTTTTTTTTCCAGTCGAAAAGTAGAATTTAGAATCCTTTTTGTTTGTGAAAACATCACTTATTGTAATTCTTTTTCCTCTTGAATTTATCATCGTAACAACGCTTTTGTGCTTTGTTTTTGTTGTAAACAGAGAAGTCGAGTTTGCTGGTGTGCCGGAGTCATCGGGGTTTAGAGGTTCCTCTGTCCTCCTCAGTGCAGAGACACAACATCAGCCAGATGGTCTTTCACAAAATCAAGAAGGAAGACCTGGAGCTTGTAAGCAAATTATAAAACGTTTATTCAGCTAGAATGCATTCAGTTAAGCATGAACTCAAAAGCAAAGGAAACTCGTGCATATTTCTTTCTTGAGAATTCGCCATTGCTAAAGTCTCAGAGAAGTTCCAGAAGTCTCAAAAGATTGAGAGAAGTCTCAAAAGTATCGGAGAACTCTCAAAAGTCTCAGAGAACTCTCAAAAGTATCAGAGAAGTCTCAAAAGTCTCAGAAAACTCTCAAAAGTATCAGAGAAGTCTCAAAAGTCTCAGAAAACTCTCAAAAGTATCGGAGAACTCTCAAAAGTCTCAGAGAACTCTCAAAAGTCTCAGAGAACTCCCTAAAGTATCAGAGAAGTCTCAAAAGTATCGGAGAACTCTCAAAAGTCTTAGAAGTCTCAAAAGTATGGGAGAAGACTCAAGTCTAAGAGAAGTCTTAAAAGTTTGAAGCCCTGCTTATGCTGGTAGATTTCAGCCACGATTTTGTCATCTGAGACAAATTTAGGAAATTCTAAAGAATCCCTAAAATCCTAGATTAAACATGGTTTGACATGTTCACAGACCTCCAATGAAGTTCTGGCAGTGTCAGAAGATTTCAGGCACTTTCCTGTAGTGTGACAACAGCTGCAATGAGCGTCAATCCAAGAACCAATTGGAGCGCAGAATCTGATGACGCAATCCATGCGACAGCGGGGAAATGTCAAAACTGTTTGTTTTGTTTTTTTCCTGGTTTTATTATTGAGGCACACTGTGTGCAAAATTGCTGCTACAGATTGTTTACGTTTGCTGTGAGGAATGTCATGGGTCGATGACGTCAAACTTTGGGTTGAGTTTTCGTCCGTGTTTGCCGGAAACAACTTTGTTGTTTAGTCTGACATTAGAAGATCATACAGTGTGACATGGGAGCCATGTTTGAGCAGTCTGACATGCTACAATCATTTAGGATTGTAAAAAAAATTATAATAATCGCACAATGTGAGCCAGCCTTTAGAGAAGTCTCTGAGTCCAAGAGAAGTCTCAAGTCTTGGAGAAGTCTGAAAAGTCAAGCCTCAGAAGTCTCAAAGGTCCCAGAGAAGACTCAAGTCAGGTCTCAGAAGTCTCAAAAGACTCAGAAAAGTCTCAAAAGTCTAAGAGAAGCCTCAAAAATCTAGTAGAAGTCTCAAGTCTCAGAGAAGTCTCAAAAGTCAAGTCTCAAAAGTCTAAGAGAAGTCTTAAAAGTCTAAGAGAAGTCTAAGAGAAAGAAGTCTCAGAGAAGTCTTAAGTCTAAGGGAAGCCTAAGGGAAGTCTAAGAAGTCTCAGAGAAGTCTCAGGGAAGTCTAAGAAGTCTCAGAGAAGTCTCAGAGAAGTCTCAGAGAAGTCTAAGAGAAGTCTAAGAGAAGTCTTAAGTCTAAGGGAAGTCTAAGGGAAATCTAAGAAGTCTCAGAGAAGTCTCAGAGAAGTCTCAGAGAAGTCTAAGAGAAGTCTCAGAGAAGTCTAAGAGAAGTCTAAGGGTGCTTTCACAATTGGTTCAATTGCCTGGACCGTACCCTAGTTCGATTGTCCCCCCTTGCCACCTTCTTGGTTGGTTTGTGTTCACACTGTCTTTTTTCCTTCTGAACCCCGGTACGCTTGCGTCATCAAGCCGATGTTTTGTGTACGTCTGTTGCCAGGCGACAGACACGAAAGCAAAGCTCAAAAATAGAAAGACGTCCGTACATCGCGGTCGTTTTGCTTTTACTGAACCCTTTTGGTTTAGAACATACAGAAAGCGGCTCGCGTCTATCTGCCGCAAACATATTATACACGTTCATTACATCACGTGATGTCCCAGCTGTTTTTGGAGGAGACAAGCATTATCACTGTGTTTGCTCTGTCTCAGTCGCGCCTGTCAGCGCGTGATACTCAGACACACACACACACACACACGAATGAACTTTATAAAAACTATAGTTTGCTGTACTGTTGACGGTTCACTTCCGGCTTTTAGTACGATTGCATTCATACTACAAGTGAACCGTACCCCAGACCACCTCTTTCAGGCGGACTCGGGTACGGTTCACGGGTGCGCACCCGAGTTCAGAAGACGTGTTCATACTAGCTAAACGTACCGTACTATGACGTCAAACGAACCCGGGTGCGGACCAAAAGTGCTAGTGTGAAAGCACCCTAAGAGAAGTCTCAAAAGTCTAAGAGAAGTCTCAAAAGTCTAAGAGAAGTCTAAGAGAAGTCTCAAAAGTCTAAGAGAAGTCTCAGAGAAGTCTCAAAAGTTTAAGAGAAGTCTAAGAGAAGTCTCAAAAGTCT
>CAIGQQ010033701.1:1763860-1784043 GCA_903798035.1 Danio albolineatus
TAAATGGTTAAAAGACAATATTATTAAAACAGTAAAAAAAAAAAAGAAAATAAATTAAGCAATAAAATGGGGAGAAAATGAATGTAGAAAATAAAATGCAAGTAAAAATAAATAAAATAACATTATAAAATTAGACAAATTAAATAATACAAAAAAATAATTATATAAAAAAATAGATTTAATAAACGATAGAAAAATCTATTAAATGGTAAAAAAATATATTTAATTGTCAAATAATATATGGTAAAATGTACAAAAATCAACTAAATCATAAAGTAAAATCAAATAATTAATAAGCAAATTGTAATAAAATCTATAAAAAGGGGAGGAAATAAATGTAGAAAATAAAATGAAAATAAAAATAAAATGTTGAAAAATAAAATGTAAATAAAAAAATTTACAAAAATAAAAGAATATGATCACATAATTTAATAAAATAAGATAAAACTAAATAAAATAGTACAAAATCAATTGAAAGAATATAACAAATAAATCAATAAAATAGGGAAAATAAAATGTAGGAAAATTATATTATATAAAATAAAATGGTAAAATAAAGATTTAATAAAATAGTAGAAAAAACTATGTAATGCTAAGAA
The DNA here is from genome assembly GCA_903798035.1 of Danio albolineatus. Lineage (NCBI taxonomy): Eukaryota > Metazoa > Chordata > Actinopteri > Cypriniformes > Danionidae > Danio > Danio albolineatus. The sequence goes on from CAIGQQ010033701.1 coordinate 1,764,460, forward strand.
AAATAAATTAAATTGTTAAAAAATAATAAAAAATAAAATGCACAAAAAATAAAATAAATAAATAATAAAAGTAAAATCAAATCAAATAATTAAAGGTAAAAAAGGTAAAAGATTAAATGGTAAGAAATAACAAAAGTTAACAAAAAAATAAAATAAAATATTAAAAAGTAAAATATTAAATAATTAATTTAGTAATTTAAAAAAAGAAAATCAGATCAAATGTTAAATTAATAGTAAAAAATAATATTAAAGCACTAAAAATAAAATGAACAAAAATGAATGTAATTAAAAATAAATACAGTTATAAAATTACAAATTATGATATGAAACATATTGTAGCAGAATTCATTTAAAAATACAACAAAGTCTGATGTACCATGTATACATTTTGTGTTTTCACCTCCTGTTTTCACTCCCGTTTTGTCCCTCTCTCAGTCTTTCTTTGAGGCGGCCAGCATGATGAGCCAGCTCACACACAAGCATCTGGTGTTGACCTACGGCATCTGTGTGTGTGGAGACGAGAGTAAGTGTTCCCATTGCTCACACCTAAACACTCATGTCCTGACACATACAGTTGAAGTCAGAATTTTACATTTTTTTTCCCCAATTTCTGTTTAAAGGAAAGAAGTGGGTTTTTTTCCAACACATTTCTAAATATAATAGTTTTAATAACTCCTATCTAATCACTGATTTTATCTTTGTCATGATGACAGTAAATAATATTTGACTGGATATTTTTCAAGATACTAGTATTTAGCTTGACGTGACGTTGAAAAGCTAGAGTTAAGGTAATTAAGTCATTGTATAATAATGGTTTGTTCTGTAGACAGTCGAAAACAAGTACTGCTTAAGTGGGATAAAAATATTGACCTTAAAATGGTTTTTAAAAATTAAAAACTGCTTTTATCCTAGCTGAAATAAAACAAATAAGACTTACTCCAGAGGAAAAAATATATCGGAAATACTGTGAAAAGTTTCTTGCTCTGTTAAACATCAAGGAAATATTTGAAAAAGAAAGAAAAAAAATTCACTGAAGGGCGAATCATCTTGACTTCAACTCTACTTAATAGGAGTTGCACGAAATTGTAAACAAAATGTGCATTGTGATATTTAGATTTTCTGTTATGTCTTTTATTGCGACATTTCACCAGTCAACTTAAAAAGCTCCACTTTGAAAGAAATAATCATTTTAAAACAAGTGACAAGCATAGATAAATACAGTAAAGCAAATACAGTGGTCCCTCGCTGGTGGTTCAGCTTTTTGCGGCCTCACATTTTTGCCAGTTTTTGTTTTTATTTATTTATTCATTTATTTTTTGTGCAATTTGGCATGCTTTTGTTTTTTGTTTGTTTTTTTTGTTTTGTTTTTTTACAGCCCATCGTGTTCTGCGTCCTGATTGGCTGTAGACCAAACTGCTGGCCTGTGTTAATTATCGACATATTGTTTTTCAGTCACGTCTAGCCACTTGTGGTTTTAGGGCGTACTCGCACTATGTACAGTTGCCTTAAACCGGGCCGAAGCACAGTTGCCCCCCCTCCCATATTCCCCGACGGCCCGCACTCACATTACGTTTGGGCCTGAGCACGCTTACATCATCGATGGTGCGCTGTTCTGTTAAAGAGAAGCGCTCTCGCTCAGCACAGCAAATATTTCACCGAACAGATCAACCTCTTTTGACGCTCATAAACAATCATAACGTCCTCGTGCTACAGGAATTAGGAGGTTTGCTGAAGGTGCAGCTGTTGTGCAGTGAGGGGTTTGCGTCTTTAATAATCTATGGCAGTTTGCGTTCATTTAACAGTAAAAATTATTATTAAATCCATATGAAACAGTCCCCAAAAGTCACGTCACTTCTTCAGTTTCGGGCTTAGGTGCGCTTTACACTCAAACTACAAGCGTACTGCGCCAAAGCCCAAGTAAACCGAGCAGGCCAGGGTTGGCCAACTGAACCGTGCCTGAGCCCGATTCAGAGCACTCACACTTCTCAAATGATCCGGGAAACGGGCCTGGGCATGGTTCAAATAGCATAATGTGAGTGTGCCCTTAACCCCCCACCTAATCGACATTTAAAGTAGTCCCCACCCCCCATAGTTCATAGTTTTGAAGTGCTTTTTGGTGATAAATACACTATATTAATACGCATTACCTTACATTACATTATAAATGTACCATAAAAAAGCACAGTCTTCACAGTATGAATGTTTTTTTTTTATCTTTGGTGAAGCTAAAAAATGTAAAAATTCCTTGCACCCAAAATCCTTTAAACCAGTGTTTCTCAACTGGTGGGTCGCGACCCACTTTTTAGTGGGTCGCGGAGTGTGTGTAAAACAATAATTTTTTACTTATTTTGCTTATACCAGACTTTTATTTTGAAATGCTCATACCAGACTTTTATTTTGAAATGCGTATACCGGACTTTTTTTTTAAATGCGCAATTGTACTTTGTAATATTTGTATAATTTGATACATTTTGTCCAATGAAATCAATAAAAAATTGTTTATTTTTTAAGTCTTGGTGATTTTCTTATGATTTAGCTGTCACTACTTGTGTATGCTAACAAATAAATACAAATTAATTCATTATAATTCCTAAAATTAAAATATAGTTCCTAAAAATTTGGGTCGCGGCTTGATGACCATGTAAAAATGTGGGTCCCATGGCCAAACCAGTTGAGAACCACTGCTTTAAACTACTTTAAAACACTTTTAAAAATGCGTACAGTCACAGGCCTTAAAAACACACACAATCGATGAGCTTTCACTTTATTATTATTAAACTGACTGACTGTTGCAGACTCGCACGTTGCGATATCAGTGCTATAATGATATACTGCGCTGGCCTACTACTTGAGCTTGTGTTTCTCCACCTCAGACATCATGGTGCAGGAATATGTCAAGTTTGGCTCCTTGGACACATATCTGAAGAAGAACAAGAGCTCGGTATCAGTCAATATCCTGTGGAAGCTGGAAGTGGCCAAGCAGCTCGCCTGGGCCATGCTCTATTTGGTAAGAAAAAAGCGACAGTCCTGGAATAACCAGCTATTTGTGAAGCAAGTTATTGAATGTTTTTTGTTCTTTCACACACACACACAGGAGGAGAAGAGTCTGGCTCATGGCAACGTGTGCGCAAAAAACATCCTTTTGATCAGAGAGGAGGACAGGACGCTGGGAAACACACCGTTCGTTAAACTGAGTGACCCGGGCATCAGCATCACTGTACTGCCCAAAGAGAGTGAGTCAATGCTGATGACTTTTGTATGTGATTGGCACATTACACCCACTCACACACAACTTCATACATTTATTTATTTATTTATTTTATTTATTTTTGCCTCATTTCCACTGAGTGGTACAGTACGTTTCGGTATGGTTCACCTTTTTCAGGCTTGTGTCCACTGCCAATGGGTACCAATGGTACCCTTTTGGTAGGTGTGATGTTCGACAGAAAGCTGCAGTCGATGTCATTCTCTCTCGAAGTTCACATATCGTATGACACTGATCATCAACTGGCGGCCAAAACTGGATTCCAAAATTGTGAGGATCAAAAAGAAAACAGTGGTCCACACTATTAAAGTAAATAAAAATGACAACAACTGAGTCTCTTGTCAGAATAACCACCATTTATGACTATATTTAGGCTACACTCCGAAATGAGGACACACTCAGACAGACTATGCGCCGTTAAGCATTCATTGTTCATTGACCTTATTGCTGTGAGGTGATCGTGCTATCCACTGTGCCACCGTGACGCCTGCTTAAATTCTCGTGACGCCTGAATAAATTCTCATAAGCAAAATATTTAAGGCATATTGCTGTTGATGACCAAGAACAGAAAAATGTTCAACCATGACCTCCTGTTTTACATTTCGCCCACATAGTGACAGTCACACACAACTTCTACATTGGTTGTGAAGCAGAGTATTCAGATGAGCTGAGAGATCGGCCAATCACACTCAGTCGTTCAGCACAATGGATATAACAGAGAATGCAGCTGGGATTCAAGGTTGTTGAGCTGCATGGTTTGAGAAGGGCCTGTTAGAAAATAGCAGAAACACTCAAAATGGCCATTTTTACCATCAGGGCAAGAATGAAAGGGTTAGTTCACCCCAAATGAAAATTCTATTTCTAATTAATCACCCTTACGTCTTTCTAATGCCCTGAGACTTTTCTTCATCTTGTGAACACAAGCTAAGATATTTTAGATTAAATCCAGGAGCTTGAGAATCCAGGAGTTGTTGTCAAAATATTGCATGCAACAATGGTTCAGTGGTTCATTTGTAATCATATGAAGTTTCAAGAACACTTTTATGCCTGCAAAAAACTTTAAAAACTTGTTTTAATACTCTCACCGGCCACTTAATTAGGTACACCTGTCCAACTGTTTAAGTTCTAATCAGCCAATCACATGGCTCAATGCATTTTGGCATGTAGTCATGGTCAAGACGATCTGCTGCAGTTCAAACCGAGCATCAGAATGGGGAAGAAAGGTGATTTAAGTGACTTTGAACGTGGCATGGTTGTTGGTGCCACACGGGCAGCTCTGATTATTTTAGAAACTGTTGATCCACTGGGATTTTAACACACAACCATCTTTAGGGTTTACAGAGAATGGTCCGAAAAAAGAGAAAATATCCAGTGAGCGGCAGTTCTGTGGGCGTAAATGTCTTGCTGATGCCAGAGGTCAAAGGAGAATGGCCAGACTGGTTCCAGCTGCTAAAAAAGCAACAGTAACTTAAATAACCACTCGTTGCAACCGAGGTATGCAGAAGAGCATCTCTGAATGCACAACACGTCAAACCTTGAGGCGGGTGGGCTACAGCAGCAGAAGACCACACCAGGTGGACAATAAAAGATTGGAAAAATGTAGCCTGGTCTGATTAGTCTCTGTTTCTGCTCTGCTGCGACATTCAGATGGTAGGGTCAGAATAGAGCACCTTTGGGATGTGGTGGAACGGGAGATTCACATCATGAATGTGCAGCTGACAAATCTGCAGCAACTGTGTGATGCTAACATGTCAATATGGACCAAAATCTGTGAGGAATATTTTCAGTACCTTGTTGAATCTACGCCACAAGGATTAAGGCAGTTCTGAAGGCAAAAGGGGGTCCAACCCGGTACTAGTAAGGTGTAATAAAGTGACTGGTGAGTGAATATATATTGAAGAATCCAGCTGAAACTATTACTCTTAAATGCATTCAAAGCTTTAATGAGATACAATGTTTCCGTTTAGTCCGTCAGTTTATGTTTGTTTAAATAGTTTTTTTTTTTTACTTATCTCAAAAAACAATAAGTCCATCACATATAAATGTGTGTGCACGTGTGTTTACTTTGCAAAGGAATTTTAAAAAATCATACTTTGAGGGTAAAAAGGTGTAAATCGGCCAATCAGAGTCGTTTAGTTATGTTTGTTCCAATTCATTAAATGTAATTACCTCACACATGAAGAAATATAGCACACACAACTTTCTGTGTACAAACTGTCATTTGAACTGGTGAAAACAACATCAAATCTGCTAATCAAAACTTGAAAATCAAAAGTAGAATGTCAATTAATATTTTTAATATAAGTTATTTTTTAGAACGTCAATTTACTTATTAATAATCATTGACTTATTATTCTTGTTGAATATCCACACTGACCAGTAGAGGGCGGATTTTCAATTGATTGTTCCTATTTGCAGTGAACTATTAAAATGATGGTTCAACCAATTATATAGAATTATATATGAAAAATAATGATTGTTTGTTAATTATAATGTTAATTAATAATGTTAATTATAAATATTTTTGTAGTTCTCGTAGAGCGAATCCCCTGGGTGCCCCCTGAATGCATCTTGGACCCCAAAAACCTGAGTCTGGCTACTGACAAATGGAGTTTTGGGACAACTTTATGGGAGATTTGCAGCGGAGGAGAACAGCCACTTGCCATCATGGACAATTCCAAGGTAAAGCAATACTTGTCTACCTAATATGATAATTATTAATCAAAAAAGATTACGGTTAAAGAAATAATCCAGATTTCTTAATCAACAGGATTTCTTTTATTCTGCCATTCAGAAACACTGTGTGTAATAATAAATGCTGTTAAAGGAACAATCCAATTTTCTTTTTAAGGCTCATTTTACAGGTCCCTAGTGTTAAATAGTTGAGTTTTACTATTTTTCAATCCATTCAGACAACCTCGGGGTCTGTAAGTAGCACTTTTAGCTTAGTTTAGCATACATCGTTGACTCAGATTAGACGCTTAGCATCTTGCACACTTTTTCCGTCAGTCTTAGCACACAACGTAAATATGGTCAAGCCAAGCTTTAAATGGGAAAATGACAAAAAAAACAAAAAATTTGGAGTGAGATGCTAATGGTCTAATCCAATTCAATGATCTATGCTAAGCTAAGCTAAAAGTAAAAATAAACATGCAAAAAAAACAACTTTTCATTTTCCGTCAGTCTTAGCACACACTGTAAATACAGAAGAGTCAAGCTTTAAATAGGAATGTGATCAAAACACTTTTTGTAATTTGTAGTGAGATGCTAATGGTCTAATCCAAATCAATGATCTATGCTAAGCTAAGCTAAAAGTAAAAAACTTAAGCTAAAAAAACTTTTCATTTTCTGTTAGTCTTAGCACACAATGTAAATACAGAAGAGTCAAGCTTTAAATGGGAAAATGATCACAACACTTTTTATAATTTTTGGAGTGAGATGCTAATGGTCTAATCCAATTCAATGATCTATGCTAAGCTAAGCTAAAAGTAAAAAGCATAAGCTAAAAAAATACTTTTCATTTTCCGTCACTCTAGCACACAATGTAAATACTGAAGAGTCAAGCTTTAAATAGGAAAATTATCGCAACCCTTTTTATAATTTTTGGAGTAAGATGCTAATGGTCTAATCCGATTCAATGATCTATGCTAAGCTAAAAGTAAAAAACTTAAGCTAAAAAAACAACTCTTCATTGTTCGTCAGTCTTAGCTTACAATGTAAATACAGAAGAGTCAAGCTTTACATAGGAAAATGATCACAACAATTTTTAAAAATTTTTTGAGTGAGATGCTTATGGTCTAATCCAATTCAATGATCTATGCTAAGCTAAGCTAAAAGTTAAAAAACATAAGCTAAAAAAAAACTTTTCCCCTCTCTCTGCTTTCCTGTCAATTCTCACTACTGTCCTGTCTAATAAAGGTGAAAACCCCGAAAAAATAATTATAAAAAAAACACTTATTTGAATTTTTTTAACTAGATGCTAACGGTCTAATTCGATTCAGTTATCTGTGCTAAGCTAAGCTAAAAGTACTCCCGTCAGACCCAGAGATTCAAAAATTTGTCCATTTTCCAAAAACGTGGAGCGTTCCTTTTAAAGGAATAGTCCAGACCTCTTGGAGAACAGGATTTCTTGCATTTCTCCATTTCAGAAACACTTGTTCTATGAAAACCGTCACCAACTACCTGCCCCGAAGTGGACGGAGCTGGCTAACCTGATCAACAGCTGCATGGACTACGAGCCAACGTTCAGGCCATCGTTCAAAGCCATCATCCGAGACCTCAACAGTCTCTTCTGCCCTGGTCAGTTCACTCATGATGACTGTAGTTTAGTGCTGTTTTATTTTTTTCCACTCCCCTTGTGAATGGTGTGATGCATTGTGTTCTCAGATTATGAGATCGTGAAGGAGAGCGACATCATGCCCAGCAGAGCAGCAGCGTCTATATTCAACACTGGAGCGTTTAAGAATAATGAACCCGTGCAGTTTGAAGAAAGACATCTCATTTTCCTGCAGCAGCTGGGCAAGGTACCAACCATTCAGTTTATATTGAATCTACCGTTCATATGTTTCTCGAAAGACGTATGTAATACAGTATAAACCAGTGGTTCTCAACTGGTTTGGCCATGGGACCCACATTTTTACATGGTCATCAAGTCGCGACCCAAATTTTTAGGAACTATATTTTAATTTTAGGAATTATAATGAATTAATTTGTATTAAATTGTTAACATACACAAGTAGTGACAGATAAATCATAAGAAAGTCACCAAGACTTACAAATAAACATTTTTTTATTGATTTCATTGGACAAAATGTATCAAATTATACAAATATTACAAAGTACAATTGCGCATTTCAAAATAAAAGTCCGGTTTACGCATTTCAAAATAAAAGTCCGGTATGAGCATTTCAAAATAAAAGTCCGGTATAAGCAAAATAAGTTAAAAATTAATGTTTTACACACACTCCGCGACCCACTAAAAATGTTCCCGCGACCCACTTTTGGGTCGCGACCCACCAGTTGAGAAACACTGGTATAAACTGATAACTACTGCTGATAATTAATGAGAGTCACAAAATATACCATATATACAGTTGAAGACAATATTATTTGCCTTCCTGTGAATTTTTTTTCTATCAAATATTTCCCAAATGATGTTTAACAGCGCAAGGAATTTTTCACAGTATTTCCTATAATATTTTTTCTTCTTTAGAAAGTTTTATCGTATTGTTAGCGAAATAAATGACCAAACTACCAAATAATACCTGCCATGAGTATAACCGCATTTACCATCAGGAGGCGGCATGATCACTCTCGTAGGAGAATTTTGGGTTTACAATCTAATATAAAGTAGTCCAACATCAGTGCCCGAAAGCTCGGCCCCTTCTGCTACGTGAGCAAAGCTGCGGCCGTTGAGTGCGTGAAGTGTCCATCATTCCACACTTCTTTTTAACGGTTGAATAAGTGTATCATCCGTGTAATTAAAGTGCACTTATGCTGAGTTCAGACTGCATGATTTTTGCCCCGATTTTGACTCGGCGACAGGTTTTGAGAAATCGCAGACAAATGCCTGAAATCACAGGCAAATTGCCGATGAGTCGCCGATGCCCGGGAGATATTTGGCGTGCTGAATATCTGGAGCTGTCGGTGATTCAAATCATGCCATGTGAAATGTGTTTTGACTGAATATAACATCAGCGATCACCTACAGCCAATGAGAGAGCAGCATTCACTAGTGTGGGTACCTGCAGGTCAGCGGGAGGTTGAGGGAGAAGTTAAAAGCGCTCATTTTCAGGTTATTCAGACACAAGAAATGGAGGGAAAATTAGTGTAAATTTGGCAGGAGCACCCGTGCCTGTTTGACGTGTCATGTGAGCAATATCACAACCCAACCCAGTCAAAAAATAAAAAAGTTGAGGAGAAGTTGCTAATTCCCTTCAAAGCCAGGTGAGCAAATATGTATTTTCTACCCCATTAAAGGCTTCTTTCTCCTTATGTAGTTAATAACTTAAGATATACTACGTGTTTTTGGGTGTGAGACGTAGTTTGGACAAAGTTGACGGCGATTCTTCCTATTGTGAAGTCATGCAGTGTGAAACTCCCTGTCGCCGATCCATCTTGCAGTGTAAACAAAGCAGCGATGAAACATCTGTGACACGACTACTTTGAAAATCATGCAGTCTGAACTCGGCATTACACTTTCAGAGTTTTCAGTGTGAACTGTAGTATAAATAGTGCACTACTTACACTATTTATGCAACATTCATTCATTCATTTTTTTTTTTCGGCTTAGTCCCTTTATTAATCCTGGGTCGCCACAGCGGAATGAACCACCTTATCCAGCATATGTTTCACGCAGTGGATACCCTTCCAGCTGTATCTTATCTCTGGGAAACATCCATATACACTCATTCACACTCATACACTATGGACAATTTAGCCTACCCAATTCACCTATACCTAATGTCTTTGGACTTTGGGGGAAACCGGAGCACCCAGAGGAAACCCACGCGACCACGGGGAGAACATGCACACTCCACACAGAAATGCCAACTAACCCAGCCGAGGCTCAAACCAGCGACCTTCTTGCTGTGAGGCGAACGTGCTACTCACTACGCCACCGTGGCGCCCTATTTATGCAACAAAATGGCGTAAAAAAGTGTGCAAGTATTCGATTTGGGACGCACCTATGGTCTCCTGAAAAGCAAAGTCTCCTCAACTTACTGACATGACATTTTCTATATAGTATGCCTGTTCCTGCTGCTATCCATAGCACTACTGTGCTGTCATGGCAACGCTGGTAAAATGATGCCTCCTCAACTCGTTTGCTTATGATAAATGTTTACCGGCAATAAAATCTGGTTATTTATTGTTTTGTTCTTTAAATAAGTGTAATTTGTTACATTTGAAAAAATCTCACAAAATTACATTATTATTATTACTTATTATTTTATTTAGTTAAATAATGAATAATAATTTCAAAGCTGGGCGATGCAGTGGCGCAGTAGGTAGTGCTGTCGCCTCACAGAAAGAAGGTCGCTGGTTCGAGCCTCGGCTGGGCCAGTTGGCGTTTGTGTGGAGGAAACCCACTGCATTCACGTGGGTTTACTCCGGGTGCTCCAGTTTCCCCCACAGTCCAAAGACATACGGTACAGGTGAATTGAATAAGTTAAATTGGCCATAGTGTATGTGTGTGAACAAGTCTGTATGGATGTTTCCCAGAGATGGGTTGCAGCTGGAAGGGCATCCGCTGCATAAAACGTGCTGGATAAGTTGGTGGTTCATTCTGCTGTGGCGACCTCAGGATAATAAAGGGACTACGCCGACAAGAAAATGAATGAATTTCAAAACTGTTTCAGTTTTGGCAAAGAAATTTCATCCCAGATGCATAATTTGCATAATTATACTATTTATAATTATTTAATAAAATACCAAATAATTATTAGAAATTTGCTTCAGTGTTCAGTTTCGGCCAAGGATTATTTCAGTTTCATTTCATGCTGTCCCTAATGCATAATAAGGAACTCTTTGCACCATCATTGATCATGGATGTATGTTTGCTAATTAACTAAGGACCGTCATTTTATCTTGTTTCCAGGGTAATTTTGGCAGTGTGGAAATGTGCAGGTACGACCCTCTGCAGGACAACACCGGCGAGGTGGTGGCAGTGAAAAAACTGCAGCACAGCACCACTGAGCACATCCGCGACTTTGAGCGGGAAATCGAGATCCTCAAATCCCTCCAGCATGAGAACATTGTGAAATACAAAGGCGTGTGCTACGGCGCAGGTATTCGACTTTTTACCTCTTTTTCCTTCCGATGTGTCATCATTACACCCACACGTTTCCACAGAACTTGAGTGTGTTTTTTTTAACATTTTTGTGTGTCATATTTTGGGCTGTTTTCATACTTGGTTCATTTAGTCGGAGTGAGTCAAAGTTCATTTTCCTGTAACGATAGAAATTCAAAACAAAACAAATTAATGTATTATGATAAAAGAAACCTCACTTCTTTTTTTTCCCCATAATATTTTTATTTTTCATTTTCAGTTTGTACACATTGAAATACAACATTTTTCTAAAAAATTTTCCAACAATAACCTTGTTGCATTTACAAATTATACAAAAAATAAGGATATATACATATTCATATTACAAACAAAGCAAACAAACGAACAAACAAAAAATAAATAAAAAGTAAAAGTAAAATTGCTCCTCTTTTGTTGTTAATGGTAATCTATTCAAACATGACAATTATAATCATATTGAGTACAGCAAACATATATTGAAAAATGTATCAATACTGAACTATAAAGCTGGAACTGCTTTGTCCATCAAAAAATTATTCATCAACTTCTTCCTCTGTTATATCCACTTCTTTGATATAACTAATAAAAGGACTCCATATGTTTTCAAATACACACTGTTTAGCTTTTAGTATATAAGTTATTTTTTCTAATGGCAGACTTGACAACATTTGTCTTATCCATTGAGTAGCGTTTGGTCTTTGCATCTTTGTCCATAGCAAAGCTACACATCGTTTGGCATAAAGCAAGCTGAGGTCTATAAATACTTGTTCGCTTCTACTATAATTCGAGTCCTCTGGATATAAGCCCAGCAAAAAAAGCCTTGGGTCGAGGAGAATTTGTTAGAAACCTCACTTCTACTTTCTTTCCAGCTCTGATGGAATTGACTCTTGTTAAGGTATTAGTGACTGAGCAACATTATAAGCATATGTTTTGATTGAATTCCCTATTCAGATTCATTTCAGGTAACTTGTCAGCCCGTTCACTCTTTTTGGATATCCATCCAGGCTTCAACACTAAGGATTTTTTCTACTGGCCCCACCAAAAAAAAAAAAAGTTAATTGGTATTTCTCAGCCACATATTTTAAATAATGTGTCAAACATAATTTCTAAAAATGTTAAAGGAAAATGTGCAGGTATTTTATTGCAAAACAAAACCTGGCTGACTTAAAAATGACAGCAAAACATCACAAAACAGACATTTTCTTTTAGCCTCATAATTTGATGTTGTCGTCTCTTCGCTGTGTTGGTTTTACCAGGTTACGGAAAAAAATAACGTGTTCACAACATCTAATCAGATAAGAGGAACCCAAAAAAGCAATATAATACTTACGACTTCAAGGTAGCATTCAAAAGCACAAACTATTTCTCAATTTTAAGACTATATATGCATGCAATTGACAAATAGTCGCAGGCAAATTAAAATTTAGTGACAAGGCAGCACTGGCCTCATCAGGCCTGTAACGATTCTGTCTACTGTCCCGAGCATCTCTCACACTGTCCCCGGGCTATCGGGCAGTCCTTATTGTTGAGCCCTGCCATCACTCAAACACTTTCTTCTACAGCAGAGATGCCCAAACTATGGCCCGTGGGACAAAGTTGGCCCACGATAACCTTTGATTTGGCCCACCATCCCATCTGAAAAGAGAAGGAGAATGATGGTGATGGTTAAAAGACTGTCATTTCTAATTTAATGTAGCATTTTGTTTGATTGTTTTATTGCTAAGCTACAGAAAACGAACTAAAACGAAATGTTTCAATTAAATATTTTAAATCATTTTAACCTAAATGTACAAACTGATGGAAGACAAATCAGAGACATCAGTGAGCAAATGAAAGCAAAGACAGATTCTGCATGACTAGTGTATTCAGCATTGATTCCACCGTTATACTGTAGATGTTTTTGTTTTTAATGTAATGAGTTATAATTGTTAAACATAAACCGCATTAGGTAATATGATTTAAAGTAATATTTTCTGTTTATTTCTAAAGATTATGGAAAAAAAAGCTGGAAATGACCCATGGTCCACAGCTCTCAATGATATTTGACCCTTCGTATTACATGAATGCGATCTTCACTTGTAATACTGCACTCACAGCATTTGTCATTGAAATAACACCATACGGTAGGTATGCCACCACAGCTGGAAAAAATTGGGCTGTATTCCCACTATCTCCATCACTTTGCTTACTTGGGAAACTGGCAATCTTCCTAGCAAGTATAAAAACTCTCTCTTAATTCCCTCACTATTGCCAAGAAAACCATTTTTGTTAACTGGAAAAGTGAATATTGCATTCATATTACCCACTGCACTAATGTCCTTATAGAATATATTACATTCACACATAAAAATATGTCCATCTTTACCAACATTTAGGATCCATTTCTTCAATTTTTTCATTCATTTTCCTTTGGTTTAGTCCCTTTATTCATCAGGAATCGCCACAGTGGAATGAACCGCCAACTTATCCAGCATATGTTTTACACAGCAGATGCCCTTCCAGCTGCATCCATACACACTCATACACTACGGCCAGTTTAGTTCATCCAACTCACCTACACGTCTTTGGACTGTGGGGGAAACCAGAGCAAACCCACACCAACACGGGGAGAACATGCAAACTTCACACAGAAATGCCAACTGGCCTAGCCAGGACTCGTACCAGTCATCTTCTTGCTGTGATGCGACAGTGCTAACCACTGAGCCACCGTGCCACACAATTTCTTCACTATTAACATGGTGAAGAAATTGTGTGGCACGGTGGCTCAGTGTACTGCCCTGAACTAAATCCACACACTTTTCCTGCTCTGTGTACTTTGTTTTACTCTGAAAAGCAATTCATAAAAATAAACAGATTCATTTAAGGTGTTTGGAGACCCTTGTGATCCGGTTCTTCTTAGTCCGCTCTTTTATTAGCATATTCAGATCTTCCTCCATCCAATCAACAAATGAGTGCAGTAAAACAAGTCTCAGTTCTACATTTTATTTCTTTTTTAGAATCCATTTCTCTCAGGAGTACATCATAAATGAAAGAATATTTCTGTCACTAAATACTTTGTGAAATTTGACCTCAAAACGTCTTGAATCTGTCTAGACGCGCTTGAAATATTTCAATGTCAGACAGGTTTTATGACGATTCTCAATTCAGTTTTGGAGAGTGAAAAGCAGCCCAGTGTTAAAGCCTGCTGATTACCTTGGTAATTGTTAAAGCACATGAAGGATGAATGATTTACTTTCACAAATACCACCAAATAAAACAAACTCTGGTCTCAAACAGTCAAGTCCTTGCCAGGTTTTTGTATAAAAAGTGCTTATTCAATTCACCTATAGCACATGTGTTTGGACTGTGGGGGAAACCGGAGCACCCGGAGGAAACCCACGCCAACACCGGGAGAACATGCAAACTCCACACAGAAATGCCAACTGACCCAGCCGGGGCTTGAACCTCCTAAAAGTACTGACCTTATTGCTGTGAGGCGATCGTGCTCCCCATTGCACCACTATGACGCCCACAGTCAATACATTGAGTGTAAAACTTGTACATAGTCAATTGGGACTCTTTTGTTCCTGACTGATTTATAGCTCCGATGAAAAGCAGTGTTAGCCTGATGTTGGCTTTATTGTAAGCTTTGCATCATTTCTTGTTTTCTCAGGGAGGAGAAACCTACGGCTGGTTATGGAGTACCTGCCTTACGGAAGTCTACGGGACTATCTCAACAAAAACAGGGATCGGATTGACCACCAGAAACTTGTCCATTATGCATCTCAGATATGCAAGGTAATGAAGACCTTTCCCCTTAAAGGAACAATCCACTTTGTTTTACAAATGGGCTCATTTTAAAACTCCCCTAGAGTTGAATAGTTGAGTTATGAATTTATGAATCCATTCAGCCGATCTTCAGCTCTGGCGGGCGCACTTTAAGCTTAGCTTAGCATAGATCATTGAATCAGATTAGACCATTAGCATCTCGCTTAATTTCAAAAAAAGAGTTTCCAGAATTTTTCATATTTAAAGCTTGACTATTACATTATAAATAAATTTATACCAAAGGACCAATGGAAGGTTGCTATTTTCTAGGTTAAGGTTCTAGGCAGACATGGTACAGCTTTTGATTATCATGCCAGAATGAGAATATAGCCATATTGACCTAGAAAATCCTTTTTTTTCAGACTTTTTCAATTTTCATGAGTTGTGTACTCAATGCAAGTACATAAGCAAGATTTAAATCTAAATGTAAAATGCTAATGGTCTAATCCGATTTAATGATCTATGCTAAGCTAAGCTAAAAGTATTCCCTCAACTTAACTGTTTAACTTAATGAGAGTTATAAAATAAGCCTATTTACAAAAAGAAAAAATGTTTCTCAAGCTCAAGATGACTTTAACGTGTTAAATATAAGACAAAACAAAATATAAACAGTAACAAACTTCTGTCTAAGTGCACTTACATCTCCTTTCTTCATTTTCTGAGTGTTTTGTTTGCTTGATTTTTTGTTTCACAAAAGGGAACAGTGTCAAGTAGTCAATGTTCCCGCACGCTTGTATCTAAATTAGCACAAAAGTTTTAATTGGTGGTCCCCTAGCTAGATGTTAAAGGCCACAGCAATAAAAATACAAATTCAATCTATAAACAGTACTCAAATGAACGACAAAAACAACCACAACAATAACATCAAAAAGTGTTCCCAATGTTGATTTATTAAGAAGCCATTTCTTTAAATTATACTTAAATGATTTAAAAGATACACATTCTCTACCAGATCTTGGAAGAAAAACAAGACCTAGCTGCACCCCTAGTTCCTCTATTCAGTTTAAATCTGTGGAAAACCAGAAGGGGAGGAGCTAAACCAGGCATACTCTTATAAACTACACAACCTTTTTTAAACTTACTAAGTCTTTTAGTTTTTTTTAAATTGTCCTTATCCCGCACAAAAGTTGAATCTACTGAAATCCTTGTGTGTTTACAGGGCATGGAGTACCTTGCGATGAAGCGGTACATTCACCGAGACCTGGCCACACGAAACATCCTGGTGGAGAGCGAGTTCAGGGTGAAGATTGGAGACTTTGGCTTGACCAAGGTTTTACCTCAGGACAAAGAGTACTACAAGGTTAAAGAGCCTGGAGAGAGTCCCATATTCTGGTGCGTTTTACTTTTGCTTGTTTATCCTTCAGCAGCGAGATTTGCATAGGAATGTCGGTCATTTAGGTTTAGACTGTGACTGAATGTGTAGATTTACAGAGAATGGCATTAAAACTCCCCAATCCTGCAGGTTCGCTTTATATACAGTGGGGGAAATTGTCCTCAGAAAATAGATTTCTAAAGGTGCCATTGACTTGAAATGTGAGATGTTGGTAACAACTAAAGAAATCCATATATGCAGAGAAAACAAAATGAATTAGTTTACTAATGAAGTTATGTGTAATAAAATGAAATGACGCAGGGAAAAAATATTGAACACATGAAAAAAGGAGGTGTAGAGTGGCAGTGAAAGCCCAGACAGCAGCTGAAATCTCTCAGTAGTTCTTCAGCAACCCTCTGCCCTTCATCATTGTAAATTAATATTCGCTGCTTGAGTCCAACTAAGCTTGGTCCAATTACCAGATGATGATGAAGATGAAACCAGAGTGAACATTTCAGCAAGACAACAGCTATGTTTCCATCCAGCTATTTTTATTCGCATTTTGGACATGCGCATAAAAAATGGTTGATGGAAACGTCATGATGCGCATAAATTTTGAAAATGCACATAAAAAAAGTATGCGCATAACTGAGTAGGATAAACTTTTTATTCGATAAGGAAAGATGCGAATAAACTGCGATGGAAACACTTTTACCGCATAAATTCTAGTGTGCGCATTAAATAAAGGTCATGTGATTTTGTTAAAAGAGATCATGTGATGATAAAAATGTGTGTAAATGGACAAACCAGCAGACCGAGCACACTGTAAAACATCTGAAATGTTGTTTTGGTCATTCTAAAGTGCCTTACCGTTTAAGCAGTTTTGTTATTATATTATTAATGACCTCCAGAATCAAGACACCTTAATGCGCAATCCACATCTGACACCTTCAAATGCCATGGCGCGTTCACTGCGTGTCAGGATTGCCTTCTGAGGCACAAGTCATTTATTAAATGAAGAAAAGATTGACGCAGCTTCTCCTACTGCAGCGAATTACGTTTTTACTGTTGATAGTTAGCACCAGTTAATCAGGAAGTGATGATTTTGTCCGCTTTGACTCGTTGGATGGAAACGCTGCTTTATTCACACGTCTTTTATGCGATATAATCAAGTTTAGCGCATAAAGGTTATTCACGTTTTTGGATGGAAACATAGCTAATGTTTCAAAACGCAGCCAAGGAAACTCTCAAATGCTTTCAGAGACTGAAAATCAAACTGTAGAATGGCCCAGCCAATCACCTGACTTGAATCCAATAGAAACTACAAAATAAAGCCCCAGGATGTCCTCGCCTGTGTGAACAGTGCCTTTTACTAAATATAACCTCATTCCAGAAATTTTCAGGATATTTACCGCTATCACTAAAGTGACGTCGATCAGCTGGTTTGTCTATAAGCTGACATAACATCGATCTGCTGATGAATCGCAGCTTAAAACACTCCAGTGTATCTGTGGTTACACTCAGTAAATAGCGGTGAGTTCGGTGAACTGGTGACCTTCACGGCCAATCACAGTCATTTCTGTTGAGTACGTGAACACAATGGCAAATTAGCACTGTTTAAGAATGTGCTCAACAGCACTCAAATGTTAGCAGGAAATGGACGTTTTTAAAATCTCAGTATCGATTGGTACCGAATTCCAGTATTGTGTCAACACTACTTTCTAACATTTAAAAAAATCTTATTTTGTGTTCAACAGAATAAAGATACTTATACTCAACATTTCTAACTACTAAAGTCAGTAAATCAATGTCAATGAGTACATTTTTGGGCGAACTCTCACTTTAAAAACCATCTAAAGTTTATTCTAAATCTCTCTATCAGTTGTTTGTTCTTCATCTGTTCTTGTTTGTTTAAAACATGACTCACTGCTAACCATATCGTTGCTTTCCTAGTAATTTGACATGCTCCCTTTCTCCTCTTTTGTAATTCATGGTGCATGAAAGCGTCTGCTAAATGAATAGCTGTGAATGTAAACGAATGAACCTTTTATGTTGTGGCAGGTATGCTCCTGAGTCTCTGACTGAGAGCAAGTTCTCGGTAGCGTCTGACGTCTGGAGCTTCGGAGTGGTTCTGTATGAACTCTTTACATACAGCGACAAGCTCTGTAGCCCACCTACGGTAAGAAATAGTTTGTGTTTTCTTAGAGAGTCCATTTTAATGAGGAGGTTGAAATGCTGAGTGTATTTACACTGAAATGAGTTAGTTGATTTTAAAGGGATAGTTCACCCGAAGATGAAAATTGATAGTTAATTTACTCACACACAGGTCATCCAAAATGTTCAGTAGGACATATTTAAGAAGATTTTAAATAGATGAGTAGAAAAAATGAATAAACTAGAACATTTAAGAAGATTTTGAGCTGAATCTGTGGTTTTTGGTGGTTCATATAATGGCAGTGAATGGTTACCCGTTTTTCAGATTGAAAATAAGCGCATACAGACGAGTTCAAATCAATCCCTATGGATCTTGATGATAGACTAATGTCTCATGAAGTTAGATGAGTAAAACAAATGAATAAAGTAGAAGATTTAAGAAGATTTTGAGCTGAATCCATGGTTCTTGGTGGTTCATATAATGGCAGTGAATGGTTACCCGGTTTTCAGATTGAAAATAAACGCATACAGACAAATTCAAATCAATCCCTGTGGATCCTGATGATAGACCGAGGTTTTATGAAGTTAAATGAGTAGAACTATAAGTAGAATAAATGAATAAAGCAAAACATTTATTAGGATTTTTAGCTGAATCCATGGTTCTAGGTGGTTCATATAATGGCAGTGAATGGTTACCCGATTTTCAGATTGAAAATAAACGCATTCAGACAAATTCAAATAAATCTCTGTGGATTCTGATGGTAGACCGAGGTCTTGAAGTTAAATAAGTAGAACTATGAGTAGAATAAATGAATAAAGCAGAACATTTATGAAGATTTTTAGCTGAATCCATGGTTCTGGGTCGTTCATATTATGGCAGTGAATGGTTACCCATTTTTCAGATTGAAAATAAACATACAAACAAGTCCAAATCAATCCCTGTGGATCTTGATGATGGACTAATATCTCATGAAGTTAGATGAGTAGAACAAATTAATAATGTAGAACATTAAAGAAGATTTTGAGCTGAATCCATAATCCTTGATGGTTCATATAATGGCCGTGAATGGTTACCCGATTTATCATATTGACAATAAACTCATACAGACGAGTCCAAATGAATCCTTGTGGATCCTGATGATGGACTAAGGTCTTACAAAGTTAAATGAGTAGAGCATATGAATAAAGTAGAACATTTAAGAAGATTCAAGCTGAATCAGTGGTCCTTGGTCGTTCATA
>CAIGQQ010033701.1:1790293-1801574 GCA_903798035.1 Danio albolineatus
ATATATATTAATTCATTTTCTTTTTAGCTTAGTCCCTTTGTAAATCTGGGGTCGCCACAGCGGAATGAACCACCAACTGTTCCAGCATATGTTCTACGTAGCGGATGCCCTTTCAACTGCCACCCATCACTGGGAAACACCCATTCGTTCACACACATGCACTACAGACAATTTAGCTTACCCAATTCACCTATACCACGTCTTTGGACTTGTGGGGTAAACAGGAGCACCCCGAGGAAACCCACGCCAACATGGGGAGAACATGCAAACTCCACACAGAAATGCCAACTGACTGAGGCTCAAACCAGCGACCTTCCTGCTGAGAGGCGATTGTGCTACCCATTGCGCCACTGTGAGGCTCATATAAAAATATATATACCAGCTTGACCAGCCTAGCAAAGTTGGGAGACCAGCCAAAACCAGCTATGTCCAGCTTAAACCAGGCTGGTCAAGTTGGATTTAGCTGGATTCCGGCCTGACCAGTTTAGACCAGACTGTAAATGGCCAAAACTCCTCTAAAACCAGGCTGCTTAGGCTGGTTTAAGCTGTTTTTTCATCACAGGGCTAACTCTATACTCTCATTTTGCTGTAGTAGGCTAATTGAAGGAAATAAATTCAAAATGATATTACTCCTTGTGATTGCCTGCACATTTAAAGTTAACAAGTTGGAGACTATTTATTTTCAGCGGGCTGCATGTGTAATGTAAATTGTGCCTGCTGCAGCCATGGTACAGCAGCAAAGTTTCTTGATTACTACACCCAAAATGAGAGTATAGTTCCTAACCATATCAGCCTATAAGACAGGGATGCCCAATCCTGCTCCTGGTGGCTCTCATCATCCACCACCAGTGTGCGGCATCCACCTGGATGACTTGACGGCAGCCATATTGCACCAGACCGCACACCCTACACCAGCTGATTAGTGGAGGGGAGACAGAGTGATGAAGCCAATTATGATATGGGGATGGTTAGGAGACCCTGATGGACAGAGGCCAATGGGTAGATCTGACCAGGATGCCGGGGTTAAACCCCTACTCTTTTTCGAAGAACATCCTGGGATTTTTAACGACCATAGAGATTCAGGACCTCGGTTTACCGTCTCATCCGAAAGATGGTGCTCACTAAGCAGTATAGAGTCCCCTTCACTATACTGGGGCGTTAGGACCCACACAGACCGCAGATTGAGCGCCCCCTGTTGGCCTCACTAACACCACTTCCGGCATCAACCTCGCTTTTATCTAGCAATTAATTATGACCTGAACAGCACTTGATAATTACAGGCCGGAGTGTTTGATATGGGTTGCAACTGAAATCTGCAGGTAGATCTCCAGAAACAGGGTTGAGCACCACTGCTATAGGATATCAAAATTTCATTCAGGATTTATAAAAAAAATTAATTTTTTGAGTAAGATGCTAATGGTCAAATCCGATTCAATGATGTATGCTAAGCTAAGCTAAAAGGGCTCCCGCCAGACCAAGAGATGGGATGAATGGATTCGAAAAATTTTAAAAGTCAACTGTTTAACTCTAGCGGAGTGTTAAAATGAGCATATTTAAAGAAATATAAAAAAATAAAGAAGTAAATCCTTTTAAATATTATTTGAAGATACCAACAGTGTTTCTCAAACTGAAGGCTGCTACATTGGAGAGAATATAAAGTATAACTTCTGATTAAAAGTTTTAAAAGGAGGTCTAGTATTTGATATGTTGTGTTGAAAGGGCACCCGGAGCTGTGAAATGGTGACAGCGTGGGTGTCAAACATAGACTTGACATTATCCTCTTACCACTGGCCGCTACTGGTTTCCAACACACCAGCCAGCTCTCCAAACTGGAAGCTTCCGAAATTAATCTGACCTGAGTACAGCAATTTATGATAATTAAAGCTTAACAGCAGCAGCATTAGCTAGTCAAAATTTCTGCTTTGCTTTTTACTCCATACCAGCAGCTCAGTTTCCCATAATGTTTAGCCAAAACATTGTTTCTTATTTTGAGTAACCTGAGAACAAGTACACATAAATCATGCGATTCGTTGTTATGTGTTACAGTACATCGCATTTACATTGCTTGTTAAATCTTGAGTTGTATTGTTGTGCCGCTGTGTTTACATCTAAGTATTCAATCTGAATGCTTAGATGTAAACACAGCGGCACAACAATACAAGCTGAGTTGTAGTGTTTACATCTAAGCATTCAGATTGTAAGCCTGAGTTGAAGTCAGCACAGATTGCAGGTTTACATACATTTTGTATCTAATAATATTACTTTGTTATATGTTGTGTATTACATCTTATATGTATATATATACTTCCACAATGCAGAGTTTTGCTTTTTGGATCATAGTCCTGTTAGTTTTATGCTGACTACTGACTATGTCCTATGTAATGCAGTACTTCATGCACTCCAAACAAAGTGTAATTATAATATATTCAATGACATCTCACCACTTAATAAACACTGTTCAATTGTATGTACACTACCTGACAAACGTTTTGTCGTCTATCCAGGTTTTAGGAACAACGAGTAATAACTTGACTTCTAGTTGATTGTTTGGTATCAGAAGTGGCTTTTATGAAAGGTGAAGGCCTCTAGATTATGCTTATTTTACCAAAATAAAATATGATCATGCCTCGATTCTTAATTATTTAATTAGGACAGTAAGGTCTGACTTTGCTGAGACAAAAGTCTTGTCACTTAACAGAAATAATGTGCAGTATCGAATATAAAGTCATGCTGCAGTGGAAAAAGAGTTAATATTGTGTATGACTCCCATGAGCTTGGAGGACTGCATCCATACATCTCTGCAATGACTCTAATAACTTATTAATAAAGTCATCTGGCATGGCAAAGAAAGCGTTTTTGCAGGACTCCCAGAGTTCATCAAGATTCTTTGAATTCATCTTCAATGCCTCCTCCTTCATCATACCCCAGACATGCTCAATAATGTTCATGTCTGGCGACTGGGCTGGCCAATCCTGTAGCACCTTGACCTTCTTTGCTTCAGGAGCTTTAATGTAGAGGCTGAAGTATGACACGGAGTGCTATCCCGCTGAAGAATTTGCCCTCTCCTGTGGTTTGTAATGTAATATGCAGCACAAATGTCTTGATACCTCAGGCTGTTGATGTTGCCATCCACTCTGCAGATCTCTCGCACGCCCCCATACTGAATGTAACCACAAACCATGATTTTTCCTTCACCAAACATGAATGATTTCTGTGAGAATCTTCGGTCCATGCGGGTTCCAATAGGTCTTCAGCAGTATTTGTGATGATTGGGATGCAGTTCAACAGGTGATTCATCGGAAAAGTCTACCTTCTGACACATTTCCAAATGATTAACTAGAAGTCAAGTTATTATTTGTTGCTCTTACAACTGGGATCAATGACTAAACATTAATCATGTAGTGTATAGAAATGCTTACAGATTGGAACACGTTGAACATGTTTTTATAAATATGAAATCTGGCAGGAAGTTAGTCTCTCATGTAATTGACTCACATTTTAGAGAAAAGGGTGTGGGATAGCATTCTTTAAGAGTTTATGGAGCAGGTTAAGACAGTTTTCTGAGCACTTTCCTTTTGTGGGATTTACCCCGGTTATTTTTGCAAATGAAAAACTAAGATGAGAAAATAAGATTAAAACTAGGAATGAGAAAAGATGTCGTTATTATGAGATATTATGACATTATAATAAGAAAAAGAGAAGTCATTATTATGAGATAATTATGTAATTATTACAAAAGAGAAGTTGTTATTACAAAAAAAATGTCGTAATAATGAAAAAAGATCTCCTTATTGCAAAAAGATTTCATTACTACGAGAAAAGATGTCATTATTATGAGATATTATGATAAGAAAAAGATGATGTTATAACAAGATAATTATGTCACTGTTACGAGAAAAGATGTCATTATTATAAGAAAATATGTTGTTATAATGAGAAAAGGTGTCATTATAATGAGATAATTGTCGCTATAATGAGAAAAGATGTTATTATAGTGAGATAATTATGTCGTTATTACAAGAAAAGATCTCATTATTTCGAGAAAAGATGTTGTTATATCGGGAAAAGATGTCGTTATAGTGAGAAAAGATGTCGTTATAACGAGATAGTTGTCATTGTTACAAGAAAAGATGTAATTATGAGATATTGGGACGAGAAAAAGATGATGTTATAACAAGATAATTATGTCAATATTATGAGAAAAGATGTCATTATTACAAGAAAAGATGTCGTTATAATGAGAAAAGATCTCCTTATTACAAAAAAGTTGATTTCGATATTTCATTACAAAAATTTCATTATTATGAGAAAAGATGTCATTATTATGAGATATTATGATGAGTAAAAGATGATTTTAAAACGAGATAATTATGTCGTTGTTATGAGAAAAGATGTCATTATTATAAGAAATTATGTTGTTATAATGAGAAAAGGTGTCATTATAATGAGATAATCGTCGTTATAATTAGAAAAGATATTATTATAGTGAGATAATTATGTCGTTATTACAATAAAAGATGTCGTTATAGTGAGAAAAGATGTCGTTATAATGAGATATATGTCATTATTACAAGAAAAGTTGTCATTATTGTGACGAGAAAAAGATGATGTTAAAACAAGATAATTATGTCACTATTACGAGAAAAGATGTCATATATGAGAAAAGATGTCATTAACATGAGAAAATATGTCATTATTATGAGAAAAGGTGTCGCTATAAGAAAAGATGTCGTTATTATGAGAAAAGGTGTCATTATTACGAGAAAAGATGTCACTATTATAAGAAAAGATGTCATTATTACTAGAAAAGATGTCATTATTATAAGAAAAGATGTCATATATGAGAAAAGATGTCATTATTACAAGAAAAGATGTCATTATTATAAAAAAATATGTTGTTATAATGAGAAAAGATGTCATTATAATAAGAAAAGATGTCATTATTATGAGAAAAGGTGTCATTATAATGATATAACTATCATTATAACTAGAAAATATGTTTTAATAACAGGATAATTATGTCACTATTATGAGAAAAGGTGTCATCATTATAAGAAAATTTGTCGTTATTATGAGAAAAAGTGTCATTATAATGAGATAACTGTCGTTATAACGAAAAATATGTTTTATAACAACATAAATATGACACTATTACGAGAAAAGATGTCATTATTAATGTCATTATTATGAGAAAAGGTGTCATTATCATAAGATAATTGTCGTTATAACAAGAAAATATGTATTTATAACAAGATAATTACGTTGTTATTACGAGAAAATATGTTGTCATAAAGAAAAAAGATCTTGTTATTATGAGAAAATATCTCGTTATTGTGATATAATTGAATAGAAAAAATGCGACCCCGCAAAAACACAGCAGTGCGAGCCTGATCTCACGAGAAAACGTAAGTATTTTACGTTTTGGCAGTTTAGTGGCTAATTCGTACGAATTCGTACGAGTTCAGTCGTACGAAAATGTACGATTTAAAAAAGGAGGCGTGGCACCTAACCCCACCCCTAAACAACCGTCATTGGTTGATGAGCAAATCGTACTGAATTATACGAATTACATCATACGAATTCATGCGAATTAGCCACTTTTTAAAAAGTTACGAATTGCCTGTGAGATAGGGTTTGCAATGCAGCACAGTAAAAAACATTTTCGTTAACTGAAATAAAACAAATAATTTACACAAAATGAAAAACTCACGCTAACAGAAACTACTGACAGTCACTGAAATAGTAACTAAAATAAAATATTAAGGGTGTCACGGTGGCGCAGTGGATAGCATGATCGCCTCACGGCAAGAAGGTCGCTGGTTTGAGCCTCGGCTGGATCAGTTGGCATTTCTGTGTGGAGTTTGCATGTTCTCCCCATGTTCGCGTGAGTTTTCTCCGAGTGCTTTGGTTTCCCCAACAAGTCCAAAGACATTCGGTATAGGTGAATTGGGTATAGGCTAAATTGTCTGTAGTGTATGTGTGTGAAAGAGTGCGTATGGATGTGTCCCAGTGATGCGGCTTCGTAAAAATAATCTGCAACCCCAGTGATCCGCTGAGTAAAACATATGCTGGATAAGTTGGTGGTTCATTCCGCTGTGGCGACCCTAGATTAAAGAGACTAAGCCTAAAAGAGAATGAATGAATGAATGAAATATTTAGCATTAAAATCTTGTGACTGGTTTAATGAGTACCTGTGGATGGCTCTATTGCAGAAAAACATGTCAAGTGCAAGGTTATATAAAACACCTTTTCTGTATAACATCAAACACGTTATAACTTTCTCGATCTGCTAAAAAATGTAAGGAAGCCAAATTTACTGCACATGTGATTTTAATATTATAGTTATTCATTCAGGTTGCATTTGTGTGGTGTCTGTTCAAAAAAGTTATTGTATTTACTAGAAGGTTCATGCACAAGAGTTTATGCAAGCTGTGCAAACAGTAAACTTTGCTTTGGCCGACCCTGGATCTATTCTGTTAAATCAAGCAAGAGTTACTAGAAATGTATCTGATTATATGAAAGCTAAACAGAAACAACAAAATAAAAACTAATCTAAAACAAACCATTAATGAAACGAACTACAACTAAGCTGAAATCTACAGCAAATTTAAAGATTAAAACGTATAATTTACATTATATTTCATTATGTTACAGTACATAAGTATGCAAAAAGGCATTTCTGTTGTGCATTGTTCTTCAATAGCTCTAGTAGCTTTAATTTCATTCCACTATTATTAAATTATATGCTATAATGTAATGTATATTTTATGGCCAAATATAGCAACCCTAAACCTCAAATCTAATAGAGTTAGTCATGTGATCACAAATATGTCATGTGGGCCATAAATGATTTGATCCAAAGCAAGTTAAACCGCATATAATGAACATTTGTTTCACAGATGTTTAGGGCCACAATGTGGGATTTACAACATACTGTATATTCAAATTCAAGTTCTGCATCTGAACAGGGTTTTAGACCCCTGTGTTTACCCCACTGTGAAATCTAATCAGTTGTCCTCAATGGTTAATCAGTGGTTGACAATAGCAGCATTTGACTTGTTAATTTTTGTTAGAAATCTCATCCAAAGCTTTTTGTTTTGATTTGATTACGTAATTATTTTACATTTGAGTAAAGCCTAGAAGGGATACAGCTGTGGATACTCACGTTAATATACAGTAGCTGGGGCGGATTTAACCAATAAGCAAGGTTAGAGGCCGCTTAGGGCTACGTGACGTCTGAGGGCCCCCCAAAAATATCTAGAAGATAAATTATACCTATAAACTATATTTAACATCGTTTTCTATCAAAAATACAAATTTTACATCATTACACATAATTTAATATACTTTAAAACATACAATTATTATGATAATGTAATGTTATGTAATTATAATATTCTAAAATAAAATATCCACCACCCCACATCATGGAGCAGTCCAGCAGTCAAATTTATAAACAACATTTTTTCACATAATTTTTAGTTGTAAATTCATTTTAAGAATACTAATCATTTAAAATGTAGAGCTTGCATTAAGAGATTGAGCGAGATTAAAAAATAAATAAATTAAATAAAGTAGAAATATTGCATTTCAGGACTTGGGCCTCACGGCTGGAGTTGCTCAGGGCCCCCAAATCACTAAATCCACCTCTGTACAGTAGCATACATTTTCGTGACACTGTGCAACAATAATTATTATTTTTATATTGCTGTGAGGGGTAGGTTTGGGGTTGTGGTGTGGGTAGGTGTTAATAAAATACAATTTAATGGGTAATTTAATTCATTCATTCATTTTCTTGTCAGCTTAGTCCCTTTATTAATCCGGGACGCCACAGTGGAATGAACCGCCAACTAATCCAGCATTTGTTTTACGCAGCGAATGCCCTTCCAGCTGCAACCCATCACTGTGAAACATAAACACATTCTTATTTACACACATACACTACGGACAATTTAGCTTACCCAATTCACCTGTACCGCATATCTTTGGACTGTGGAGGAAACCGGAGCACCCAGAGGAAACCCATGCGAACACGGGAAGAACATGCAAACTCCACACAGAAATGCCAACTGACCCAACTGAGGCTCGAACCAGCGACCTTCTTGCTGTGAGGCGACAGCACTACCTACTGTGCCACCGTGATGCGGCTAATTTAATAAATAATACAATTAATACTCTTTATTTTACTGTTTCTTACATTGCTGTGATGGTTGGGTTTGGAGTTGCGGTTGGGGTAGATGTTAATAAAATACAATTCATTGATAATGTTCAAAAAAATTGTATTTAACTCCCTGCTGTATTCTTTCTAGCAACAACTCCTTATTTGAATGTGAAATCATTTGTCGTAGTGATATGAAACTGCAGTTAATGCAGTCAAAACTTGCCTGGTATTACTTTAGCTGTTTTCCTTAATATGTTAATTCTATAATCCATCAGTATTCAATAAAATCATTTTTAATATCGGAGTGAAATATATGCAGAGGTGCAGTTTAGTAAGTTTGACACCCAGTGGTTGAACTAGGTATTACATTCCTGGATCAAAACAAACGTAAGCACAGGTTGCCAGATTGACGACCAACAGGAGCGAGCCTGTCGAGACTAAAGGCTGATTTAAACTGCGTTCAAGCTAAAGGCAACAACACACGATTGAAGGAATATTTTCCATATTAAAAGGATGTTTTGTCCTAGCCAACACCTCGAATTGATACATTAGAAACGGCTTCTATTTCTCACAGCTGAACAACAGAAAACTGACAATGATCACGTCAGGTAAACCTCATGTGCTTTATTCAGTGTTAAATGCTAACAATGTGAGTTTGAATGCCATTTCACATGATATTTATTGCCTTATACTGAAAGCAGCAGCAGATAGTTCACCTCAGATCATGAAAATAAAATAAACCGTTTGAAATTAACCTTAAGAACTCAAAACCAGCACATATCAGTGATTCAGCACGTTTAATAATGTTAAAGATGTTTAATATGTATTAACTAGATTATAAACCTTACCGTTTCATAAGTGAGTGCACTATTCTGTTCTTCTGAATGACTTTATTTAAATTTCTGTCGTGTTTCGTCTGGTGCAGCCAAATTGCTCATCATGTAGCGTTTTAGGACATGAGGTTACAATGTAATCTGTTCACCTAATGTTTACGCTCATAATATCTATATTACTTGCTAATTAATAACCTCATGGAACTCTGAATCTGTCTCATTTCGGAGTCTGCTACTGTCCACCAGAGGTCGCATTTCAGTGACGAGCGCATGCTTTGAGAGCCTCTCTGAATGAATGAATGAATGAATGAATGAATGATATATTATGTTTTCCAACAAGACAACCTGGGGTGCTGAAATATAATTGGCTAAACTAGCATTGGGCAGGGTTAAAAAGTCCAAAACAAAGAACGCCCATTTTCAAAGCAGAATATCTGACTTTAGCATTGTTTTTCAGATACACTTGGCATGTTTCTTAAATATCTGCAAACATATTATACTATTTTTATGCTTTAGAAGAGTCAAAAACACATACAGCACCTTTAAGAATTAATGTTCATCCGGCTTGCCATAGGAGGAGGCGTGGCCAGCGTCGCTGAGTTTATAAATAGCTCTCTGCTTTATCAGTGGCTGCATCATCACAGTGTGCGGCCGGCTGCTATTGTGCTAGGACCATAAACATGAGGAGGACCTGAAGGAGAACAGGACAAGACATCAGTGTGCTCGCACTCACACCTCTGGTAAATCCTTTCCTTTACATGTTTAGTGCAGGACTTTATTTTAAAACAATGAAAGGACGTACATACTTTATCACCGGCGGAAGATTCCCTTTCAAAACGGCAGCAACTGTCACTGCCGTAATACAGACATAATACACTACAATACAGTTAGTATAATGTTTAACAAAAGCAGGGATGTGGAGGATACCGTGGTTCGTTCACACTTTTTACCTCACTTCCAAATGTTGGACTGTCAATTTCGGTATAGGTTCAGTAGTAAAACCGACCTTTATATTTGTATATTCTGGTCCTGAGAACAGAATAACAACAGCTAAGTCTGGGTTATTGTAACTTAAACAACGTATTTGAGCTTACTGCCATGGAAAAAAATATATTAATTTAGTCTACTTTAACTTGATGTACTTAAATAACAACTTAGATTAAAGATAAAGATAAATAAATAAAGACTATACCAACCAAATGCTTGTTTTTATTAAGTATTTATTCAATTTTCAGGCAATGCAGATACAACAACAAACAAGTGAACAGAACAAGGGGGATGAAAAGAAATTGTAATAATAATAATAATAATAATAATAATAATAATAATAATAATATTAATAGTTAAATAAAACCAAATTAAATGAAAAAAAAATTAAAAGGGGGTGTCAATAGGAATATCGCATATTCATACACCACAAACCTTCACAAGATTTGACCTCATTAAATCAACCCTCTGATAAGTAGGTTATGTTTAAACCCATATACAACAAAAATGGATCCCACCTCTCATGAAATAAAACATCTTTGCCATGTAAAACAAGTTAGTAGTCCAGTTAGGCTTGGGGCGATAACTGGTTTTAAGGTTTATGGTGGTTTGAAAAAGTCAAGGTTTTAAAACCACAAAAAAAAATTCTGTTATACCGTTTCTAAGGCATATATATTTTTTGGTGTTTTTTTTTTATGTGTTGTAAAGAAATCTGTGTTTTTTAAACTAATAAAGCTAGTGGAAGTCACTGATTTATTTAAATTATTTAGCCTGACATGTTTACTGTTCCAAAATACTGTGAATTGTAAATTGAACAAATGTAAAATGAAATACTGTGTATTGTGTTCAATGGGGAAAATGTGTTGTTTTTTATTAAGACATTCAAAAAGGACTTATTTTAGAGCCGTAATCACAATAGCTTGATACCGTGAAACCGTGATATTTTTCTCCAAGGTTATCATACTGTCAAAAACTTATACCGGCCCATGCCTAAATCCCGGGGCCGTGGTACATATTCAAGTATTGCCCTGTGCCATAAAGACTTCGTAGGAGTTTTTTCTGTTATCCAGTTCAGGAGAAAACATTTTCTTGCACAAAATATCAAGATCTTGCAAAGTGTTTTTTTTTATGTTGCCAAATACATGTTCAAATGTACACTGAATTTACTATTAGCTCTTTTTTAAATGATTCAACTTTAACTTGGTATTTTCAGTGTATTTCTATTTACCCAACATTGATTTAAGGTAAAGTTGGTTTTATATTCGCACATTCGTTCATTTTTAATCAGTGATATGGGTCC
>CAIGQQ010033701.1:1805375-1817884 GCA_903798035.1 Danio albolineatus
ATAGATAGATAGATAGATAGATAGATAGATAGATAGATAGATAGAAAAACAAACAATTTAATTCAAGATTGATATAATAAAATATAAATATGCGCAGGAAAAAATATACAGAAAAAATACATGCAGAAAATAATAAATGGAGCGAGTCATGTTTTGAGGTCATACAGTTTAATGGCTGTTTTATTACATCGCACTGTGAGGAAACAAGTGTAGGACACAGGGCTGTGATGAACTGTGCTGTAATATGAGTATGTTGGTCTGCTGTTGACTCAATGGGAATGAAGGCCTGGCTCGGGCACTGATCGCAGCAGTGGATCAGGCATTGTAAGTCATGTGTTGACGCACAAGATCGCATGATTTCTGGCACTTCCTTAATATTTCCATTGTGACCCATGATCCGTTGTTCCTTTTATATTCCTTCTGTATGTGATTCTTAATACTGATGATAGCTATTTTTTTAATTTATCTACTAGATTGGATTGAGTGTTTAGCAGCTCGAGTTCATATAAAATATTATTACATATGAAAGCTATGGGATGATTGATGAAATAATAAAAAAATATAAGAAATAAATCCTGATGTTGGAACAAAACTGGCATTTCTCTTCAAGTCAAGATATCAGATATAGGACATTCAAAAGTTTCACGCAGATTTTTACTATCGGGGGAAAATTCACCAAATATTGTTTGTGTGAAAATCAATTGGGCAGCACAGTGGCTCTGTGGTTAGCACTGTCGCCTCACAGTAAGAAGGTCACTGGTTTGAGCCCCAGCTGGGCAAGTTGGCGTTTCTGTTTGGAGTTTGCATGTTCTCCCAGTGTTGATGTGGGTTTCCTCCAGGTGCTCCCCACAGTCCAAAGACATGCGCTATAGGTGAACTGAATAAACTAAACTGGCCGTAGAGTTTGAGAGTTAATGTGAGAGTGTGTGTTTCCCAATACTGGGTTGCGGCTGGAAGGGCATTCATTCCGCTGTGGTGAAGGAAAATGGAAAAAAAAATGAAGGAATGAAGGAAAAAGGAAAAAATGAAAGAATGAAGATCCACTGTTTATTAAACATTATTATTATTATTACTATTCATTCATTCATTCATTTTCTTGTTGGCTTAGTCCCTTTATTAATCTGGGGTCGCCACAGCGGAATGATCCGCCAACTTATCCAGCATCTGTTTTACGCAGCAGATGCCCTTCCAGCCACAACCCATCTCTGGGAAACATCCATACACACTCATTCACACACATCCACTACGGACAATTTAGCTTACCCAATTCACCTGTACCGCATATCTTTGGACTTGTGGGGGAAACCGGAGCACCCGGAGGAAACCTTCTTGCTGTGAGGCGAACGTGCTACTCACTACGCCACCGTGGCGCCCTATTATTATTATTATTATTATTATTATTATTATTATTATTATTATTTACTTTTTTTGCTTTGACTATATTTCTACTTTATTGAAGAACTGTTTGATTCTGACACATTTGAAAAGGGTTTCAAAAGTCCAAGTTTACTTTTTAGGGGTGAAAATAATAAGCTTTAAGTTTTCTGAAAAGTTTTAAATGAGTCATCTAGTTTAAATTTTTGGAATATAAAACTTAATTCTTGTCATGAATATTACCATAGAAGAAAGAAAGAAATAATCAAAGAAAGAATAAAAGAAAGAAAGAATGAAAGAAATAATTAAAGAATGAAAGAAAGAAAGAAGGAAAGAAAGAATCAAAGAAAGAAAGAGAGAAAGAATGAAAGAAAGGAAGAATGAAAGAAACAATGAAAGAGAAAGAAAGAGAGAAAGAAAGAATCAAAGAAAGAGTCAAAGAAAGAAAGAATGAAAGAGAAAGAAGGAAAGAAAGAGAATCAAAGAAAGAAAGAGAGAAAGAAAGAATGAAAGAATCGAAACAATGAAAGAAAGAAAGAAAGAAAGAAAGAATCGAAGAAAGAGAGAAAGAAAGAATGAAAGAAAGAATCTAAGAAAGAGAGAAAGAAAGAATCAAAGAAAGAATGAATGAAAAAAGAATCAAAGAATTAAAAAATCAAAGAAAGAATGAATCAAAAAAAGAAAGTCAAAGAAAGAATCAAAGAAAGAAAGAATTAATGAAAGAAAGAATGAAAGAAAGAGGAAAAGAAAGAAAGGATCAAAGAAAGAAAGAATGAAAGAAAGAAAGGATAGATAGATAGATTCATACTGCACACCTTGATTTCAAACAACAAGTAGACACTAGCCAATATCTACAGTATCAATGATATCAATGCTATTAAAATTCTGCATAATTCATCTAAAATGACTTTGGTTGTACAATCACCTCATACTTCAGTTTTTCTTTACCAATCAAAGGCTCTCTAGTATCTGAAATGCCCCACCCCCTTCAAGGTGCTTGTCATTGGTCTCAAACACTCTCATTGGCAGAGCTGTGATAAAAGCGAAATGCTAATGGCTGTTTTTAAAAAGAGGAGGAGCTACTCTATGCCCCACCCTCTCTTCGTATTTCAGTTCATTCATTCATTCATTTTCATGTCGGCTTAGTCCCTTTATTAATCCGGGGTCGCCACAGCGGAATGATCCGCCAACTTATCCAGCATATGTTTTACGCAGCGGATGCCCTTCCAGCCACAACCCATCTCTGGGAAACATCCATACATTCTCATTCACACACATCCACTACGGACAATTTAGCTTATCCAATTCACCTGTACCGCATATCTTCGGACTTGTGGGGGAAACCGGAGCACCCGGAGGAAACCCACGCAACCACGGGAAGAACATGCAAACTCCACACAGAAATGCCTACTGACCCAGCCGAGGCTGGAACCAGCGACCTTCTTGCTGTGAGGTGAACGTGCTACTCACTACGCCACCGTGGCGCCCTATTTCAGTTTAGATTACGTCAAACATCAAATAAACAAATGCACATTTCAAAAGACTTCACGGGACCTTTAAACATTTCATTTACATGTTAGTTTGTATTATAGAGCAACATTAGTTTTCTGAATCTGTGATGTTATTTTGCAGTTTGAGAATGTCGAGGCACTCGAGAGACCCACCGGACGGTGGTTATGGCTGGGTTGTGGTCGCATCGGCTTTCTTCATCATGGGTCTCACCGCTGCGGTGCTGAAAAACTTTGGCTTGTTTTTCCACGAACTCCAAAACTACTACGGCGTCCTCACCAGCACTACCTCATTGATGATCTCCACCACCATTGCTGTGTTTCAGTTGGGATGTAAGGAGTGTCTTTTTTTCTGTATGGTTTATTCATTTGATTTTTACGACAGTTAAACAAACAAAAATAAAAGAGGAAAATCAGAAAGAAAGAAAAAAAACAGTACAAAGTCATAAAATTCACTTTACAATAAGATTGTATTAGTTAATGTAATTACTACTATGATTAAACAATGTACAAGTAGTCATGGGACGACAACGGTTTTCAAAGTGTACCGAGATTTAGAAAAGTCAAGGTTTTAAAACTGACTAAATTTTCTGTAATACCGTTCGTAAGGTATGTGTAAGATTTTTTATTTACGTATTTTAGGACAACAGTATCTCCAGCAGGAAAGATATCCAAAGATGCCGTTTTAAATTGTAAAGAAATTAAGACAGCAGAAGTTAATTATTCATTTTCATTATTTAGCCTGACATGTTTACTGTTCCAAAAAAATGTTTCTCAAAATAAGATATAATGTGTTTTTTTTTTACTCAGACATTTAAAAAGAATATATTTTAGAGCAGTAATCACAATATTGTGAAACCGTGATATGTAAAATATCTTTATTATAGTGCTAGATAAAGAGTTTGTTTTGACATAATATATGTGTGTGTGTGTGTGTGTGCGCTGTGTAAATTTATAATCTGTTTATAAATACGCACAGGCATGAATATAATTGAGAAAATGTCTATTTAGATGTAGATACAAAATATATATGCATATGATGCAAATTATATATAAATTAAAATTTCTGCGTTACAAAATCTTTATGTAGTTTGGTTTTATGTACAGATGTCTCTAGTTCAAAACGTGCTTTTTACCGCCGCACGTACCGCCGCCGCGGCGGTAAAAAGTGCGCCAACAGCTTATGCTGAGCGAACAGCCTGCATAAAGAAAAAAAAATCTGCTTGTTTAAAAGAGCGCATTATATCCACAAATGTCTAATAATTTTAATATTAAGCTAATACATCCATAGTGCTGGGATGCGTTGTGCTTTGACTGGATATCTAGTTCAAAAGCAAAATTATTATTTGTTGCACGGCTATAGTGTGGAAAAATATAATTCGCAATGCAATGAAATCCTGGTCTGCATATCACTCTGAACAAAATAAATAAATCTTATAGCTGGCCCATTTCGGCTTATTCGGTTAACGGGACAAAATGTTTGTTTTTTTACACTGTATGCTATTCTGTCCCATATCCCATATCCTAAACATAGCCAACATAAAATATTAATATTTTAAGTTTCTAAAAGCACATTTTAATGTTTATTGGCTACACATCTGGGTCATAAATACCGCACACAGAATAACGCCACTAATGAAAAATATATAGAATTTAAGCTCATTATAAATTAGCTTATATATATATTTATATATTTGTTAAAATGCGATTCTCCGTAGATATTCTCTTTATGCTTGCAGGACGTTCTCACTGCCAGAGAGAATAACTTTATCAATGGTCTGCTTATAATTACTTATTATTATTATTATTATTATTATTATTATTATTACTATTATTGAAACTGTTAACTGTTGCACATATACAGTTTAGAAAATGCAAATAAATTAATTAATAAATTAATGGCCGCTTCAGCCATTTTAAATTGTGCGTATAAATATATAAAGTACACACACATTTATTATGGATGAACTGTGAGGAGAATAACAATACCTTATTGGACCCTCATTCATTCATTTTCTTTTCGGCTTAGTCCCTTTATTAATCCGGGGTCGCCACAGCGGAATGAACCGCCAACTTATCCAGCATTTGTTTTACGCAGCAGATGCCCTTCCAGCCACAACCCATCTCTGGGAAACACATCCATACATTCTCATTCACACACATACACTACGGACAATTTAGCTTACCCAATAAACCTGTACCGCATATCTTTGGACTGTGGGGGAAACCGGAGCACCCGGAGGAAACCCACGCAACCACGGGGAGAACATGCAAACTCCACACAGAAATGCCAACTGGCCCAGCCGGGGATCGAACCAGCGACCTTCTTGCTGTGAGGCGAACGTGCTACTCACTACGCCACCGTGGCGCCCTTATTGGACCCTGTTAAAAAAAAAAAAGGAAAAAAAGTAAATGATTGTTTACCATCTATACAAAGAAACCAGGATCCTCTCTTGGCTATATTTCTTAGTTAGACTTTTGTTTGGGACCACCTATTGTAATGATGTTCAAGGAATGAATTAGATTCATACCTTACCACACAAGGTATCGTGATTGGTTCTGCAATTGAAGGCAGTGTCCACTCCAGTGAAGAAAATTAATAAAATACACTTTTATTTATCAAATAAAATCCAGTAAAAAAAAAAGAATAAAACACATACAATAACTAAACAAAATCCTTTATCCTCCATTGAGAACAAAGGGCCTACTACTTACAGTATTGAGAAGTCAGTCAATTGCGCTGCTGGTTTGTGTATTCCAGCTTTTTATAACTTTCATGCATAGATGTAAAAGCTTCTTTAGAATAGCTATATATTATTCCCTTTATTAATCCGGGGTAGCCACAGCGGAATGAACCGCCAACTTATCCAGCATTTGTTTTACGCATCGGATGCCCTTCCTGCTGCAACCCATCTCTGGGAAACATCCATACACACTCATTCACACACACCACGGACAATTTTAGCTTACCCAATTCACCTGTACCACATGTCTTTGGAGTTGTGGGGGAAACCGGTGCACCCGGAGGAAACCCATGCGAACATGGGGAGAACATGCAAACTCCACACAGAAATGCCAACTGACCCAGCTGAGGCTCGAACCAGCGACCCTCTTGCTGTGAGGCGACAGCACTACCTACTGCGCCACCGTGACGCCCAATTTCTGTTTAACGGAGATAAAAAAATTTAACACATTTTTAAACATTATATTTTTAATAACACATTTCTATTCACTGATTTAAAAAAAATATCTTTGCCATGATGACGGTACATAATATTTTATTAAATATTTTTCAGGACATTTCTATACAGTTTAAAGTGACATTTATTCCAGGTTATGGTAATTAGGCAAGTTATTGTGTAGTGATGGTTTGTTCTGTAGACTATCAAAAAAATATATAGCTTAAAGAGGCTAAAAATTTTGAACTTAAAATGGTCTTAAAAAATATAAACTGCTTTTATTCTAGCCAAAATAAAACACATAAGACTTTCTCAAGAAGACAAAATGTTATAGGAAATACTGTGAAAATTTCTTTGCTCTGTTAAACATCGTTTGTGAAATATTTAAATAGAAAGAAAAATCAAAAGGGAGCTAATAATTCAACTGTAAATCAACACTTGGACAGTTCATCAGGATCATTCTTGAAAGTCATGCTTTTTAACTGGACAAGAATCTCATCTTTAGGAGGTAACGGTCCCGTATTTCTTTCAGGCAGCGGTTCTGGTAATTGGTTTGTAGTTTTATCTGGACCGCATCCTCTAATAATATTAGCAGACGGCTGATACACTTCAGTGCACCATGTTCGAGGTCTTCAAGTTCTCTGTCGGTGGCGCCTGTCCCTCCTCTTATATTTCTTCTCAGTGCTAATAATTTTATTTTTTATTTTTTTAACATAGTGACATCCAAAAATGTCAGTGAAGTTTTGAGTCTTTTCCAATTAATGTCATTAAACCAACCAGACACCACAACTCCCATAATTAAAGTTATAATTCATATTTAATAAGTCATTTGCTCACCTTTTACTCATTCAAAACCTCTTTGTTTCACAAAAGAAGATATTTTGAAAAATGCTGGTTATCTGGCACCCATTCACTTCCATAGTAATTTCCTGCTATAGAAGTCGATGTGTGCAAGCAACCAGCAGCATTCTTCAAAATGTCTTCTTTTGTGTTTAACAGAAGAAGAAACGCATAAAAGTTGAAAACCACATGAGGGAGAGTAAATGATGAGGACATCAGCGCAAAGCATCATGGGGTGTGGAAAAATGTGGATTAAAAAAACTGTCTATAAACAATAATTGTAGCCTGCATAATGACAGTGTTAAGAGCTTATGGTGGTGTTTTAAATCAGAATTGGAAAGATCTTTATTGCCAGGTATGTTTTATTATTATTTTGGGTCTGTTCAGCTCCTCTGGCCAGTGCACTCAGCATGCGTCTGTCCCAGCGGGCCGTTATCATGATTGGTGGACTTCTGGCTGCCTCAGGAATGATTATCGCCTCTTTGGGCCTCAGTCTGCCTTGGATG
Source organism: Danio albolineatus (assembly GCA_903798035.1). Lineage (NCBI taxonomy): Eukaryota > Metazoa > Chordata > Actinopteri > Cypriniformes > Danionidae > Danio > Danio albolineatus. The sequence continues at coordinate 1,812,783 of CAIGQQ010033701.1, forward strand.
TACCTGTCTGTGGGTGTAATTCAAGGTAAGCTTTGTTTTAATAAAAGAAAAAACTCATCTATTCTGTGACAACTTAAAGGGTTAGTTCACCCAAGAATGAAAATTCTGTTATTAATTACTCACCGTCATGTCATTCCAGTCCCCTGAGTTTATCTTCAGAACACTAATTGAGATATTTTAGATGAAATCCGAGAGCTCTCTCATCCTTCATAGACAGCAACAAGCCGCAAGAACACTTTTACAGACCAACGTCAGATATGATGTATAATATGATGTATTGATTTCATCTAAAATATCTAAATTTGTGTTTAACAAGAGTCCACAACATGAGAATGAGTAATTAATGACCTAATTTGTATTTTTGGGTGAACTACATTAAAATGAACGAAAAAAAGTGTATTAATTTGGTTAAAGTAAGGAAACTTGTGTGCTACATAAAAATACACTTTGTAATTATTCAACATCATATTGTAAATTATTTCTTTTGTATAAAAGCCATCAAAAACTATTATAAAACTGCATTTATGTCGCCCGCGAGAACACGATTGCACTAAATGTGAATTTAAGTAATAAATTTAAGTTAATTACATTCAAAGTCAAAGCAAACTGTGTAGTACATATGCCATGAAGGCCCAGAATTCACTTCAACGCGTCTTTCAAGATATTCAACTTGAGCAGAAAAACATCCCGCGGGTAGTCTAGAGCAAGTGATGTAGTACTTTGCATTTCATGTGAATCCAGCGTTATTATAAAAGTCCATGCTGCTTGGCAATAAACTACAACTCCCATAATGCATATTTGTTTTGCAACCCAGTCCAAAATGTATCGGAACAAAGTTTTGTAGAAAAGTAATTACTTCTGTCTGATGAAATTTGTCTTTGTTATTGAGTAATGTGGGTTTCTTTACCTGATAAAAATGATTCATGTCAAAACAACCCAAGGGGAAGCATCTATTTTACATTTATACAAATACATGTATTTATTTGTTACTTTAATATGTTAGAATGAAATAAAGACACAGGTATTTAATATTACATTTAGGAGTAGTAACGTTTATAACCAGCCCTATTAGGTATTGAAGTATTGTTGTCATGATACTGGAATTCTGTATTAATCGATACTAAAATTTTAAAAGCATCCATTTCCTGCTAAGATTTAAGCACTGTTGAGCACGTTCTGAGCACTGTTGATTTGCCATTGTGTTCACGTGCTCAACAGAAATTACTGTGATTGGCTGTGAACATCACTGAACTCACCGCTGTGTACTGAGTGTAAACACAGACACAGGGACACTGGAGCACTTTAAAGCCACGATTCATCAACAAATCGCTCGCATTTCAGCTTATACACTCTCAGAAATAAAGGTACATGAGCTGTCACTGGGGTGGTACCTTTTCAAAAGGAACAAATTTGTACCTAAGAGGTCCATATTAATACCTCAATGGTACATATTAACATCTAAAAAGTACAAAAATGTTCCATTTTAATTTTTTGGTACTAATATATACTTTTGTACGGATGTCCTAAGATGCCCATGCATTAAAATATTTTTTCTCTCTTATGTCGTGATCACGACTTAATTATCTTGTGATCTCGACATAACAACTCGTTTTCTCGTGATCTCGATATATCAAAAAGTTCTGCTTGTTCTGACTTCCGTAAGCAAACGCCTTAGAAACATCATGGACGAACGTATTCGCTTTAATTTTGCCATTCGCATTCGCTTTTATTATTATTTTGAGTCAAACTGAGATAGTTCTACGCCTTTCAGTGATTGACAATTTCTATATCAGTGTCCGACACTTGAGAAGGAGGCTTTCGGCTCTCCGCCTTTATCGTCGAAGATATAGCGACCCTGAGAATATCGTCAGTTTCATTGCCAGTCAGCTTGAAGGAGCGGGATGTCTGCACGGTTATAGAATGAGGATAGAAAGGTGCTGTTTAAATGGTTTGCGGCTGACCAGAGAAATAGTAAGAGATGTGCAGTTAAGTTTGAGAATAAGCAGAACTTTTTGTTATGTCGAGATCACGAGAAAACGAGTTGTTATGTCGAGATCACAAGATAATTAAGTTGTTATCACGACATAACAATAGAGAAAAAAATATTTTTATGCATGGCCTCCTATTTCCACTGAGTGTTACAGTACGGTACGGTACAGGTCGGTATGGGTCCCCTTTATCAGGCTTGCGTTTCCACTGCTAAAGGGTACTCTTTTGGTGGGTGTGGTGTACGACAGAACGTTTCAGTCAACGTCATTTTCGCTCGAAGAAATGTCTACAGCAAAGCTTTATGGGTCGTTCACAAATCATACGAGAAGCACTTCTCACAAAACAGATGCTTACACACATAAACACTGGTGTATAAATGTTCATTACTGACTGAACATGATCTGATTATAACGGCAGATCAATGAATGCGAAATAGCCTACTGTCTGCGATTATATAATATAAATAAATAAATGCAGCATATATGAACACACACAGCCCCACACAGTCTCCGATGTTACCAAATTAAAGAAAAACTACACACAGCAGACATTTATGCCTTATTTAGGTTCAAAAACAATACGAAATCTATCCCCCAGTCAGTGCAGACCTCTCATCTGTATCTTTAATCTTCACCAGTACATGTAGCCTCTCCGTCATTATTCTCTCGTTAGAGAGTAACTCCGTCATTCCGAGTTTATAATAGTCCAGGTTAAGAAGTTTGTTATTTCAAATATTGACACGCACGCGAGCGCAAGAGACAAAATGAAACCACTCATGCTTGCGCCTATGGGCTTGTAACCCATAAGAATCTGCTCTTCTCTTGGCTTTGTGGCTGTTCAAGACGACTACAAGGTTTGTTTGAGTTATTATATGCTGATATTATTTCGGAGTATTGTCTCTTGGCTGTGTAATAAACAAGGCGGGTCCTTTGTTTTCATTCTGGCTTGTTGCGCGGGCAAATGGCGTAAACCAATAGCGTTCAGCTGCGCGTCTAGCTCCGCCTTTTGGTCACTCTTTGGTACCCTTGGGACCATTTGCAAAGGGTGACCAAAAAGTGGTACGGTTTGGTATGCTTTTAGACAGTGGAAACGGCCTTAAAAGCGTACCGAACCGTACCGTACTGCACCACTCAGTGGAAACGGGCCATTAGGACTTCCGTACTCTTGAGGTACCAATATGGACCCTTTAAGTACAAATGTGTACCTTTGAAAAGGTACCACCCCAGTGACATCTCGCGTACCTTTTTTTTCTGAGAGTGTAGACAAACCAGCTGGTCAACATGACATTAAAATGTTCCACTGTCTCTGTGTCTGTGTTTACTCTCAGTAAACATCGGTGAGTTTATCGTGACAACCCTGTGCTGAAGTGACCCTCAGTGAAAAAGAGTTTAACACCCCTGCTCCAAACAATCAGTGTTGGGTGAAATATCTTAATACCAAACATTTCATCAAACAATCAATTCCTTAATTTCAATTTTGGTAACACTTTATTTCAATGGTCCATTTGAGTATTAGTAGACTGTCTACTTAATATCTGCTGATACTGACATTCAACAGACATTTAACTGATTATAAGATAGTTTACAAGTACATGTCAACTTACACTAACCCTACCCCTAACTCCAACCTAACAGTCTACTTATAATCTAATGAGAATTAGTTGCAGTGTAACTTAAATTCAATAAACAGACCGTCAAAATAAAGTGTGACCTCAATTTTATTTTTGGTTTCTGACACAGGACTGGGAGTCTCATTTACTTGGGTTCCAGCGAACAGCATGGTCAACCACTATTTCAAACGCTGGCGTCCCATCGCCTACGCCATCTCCAGTTCTGGAGAGTGCGTATTTGCAATGGCCTTCAGCCCGTTTTTCCAGTGGCTCATTGAAAGCTACTCCTGGCGGGGCGCTCTTCTGATCATCGGCGGTCTCCAGCTCAATCTGATTGTTTGTGGCGCTCTGATGAAGCCCCTTCAACCTCCACAAACCTGCAGGAAACCTGTGCTGGACTCAAAAGGGGAAACCAGGACATCCAAAAAAGCCACTTTCCAATGGTCTCTCATTCAGAGGCCTGAGCTGCTGCTTTATATTGTGTTCGCCATCTTGGCTGCAGCGGGGATTTTCATCCCGCCATTGTTCCTGGTGCCGTATGTCAACAGTTTAGGCATGAATCAATACTGGGCTGCCTCTCTTCTGTCAGTGCTGTCATTGGCAGACCTGTTGGGCAGACTGGGATGCGGTTGGCTGGCTAACCTGCGTCTTTTGCGAAACCTCCAGCTGTTGACTATGGTGGCGACGGCTATGGGAGTGGTGCTGCTTCTGCTGCCCATCGCGTACAGCTACTGGAGCGTGCTGGTATTTACATCGCTCTATGGTTTTTTGTTTGGCTGTGTGGTGGCTATTCATGTGACCAGTATTGTGGATATTGTTGGACTGGAGGGTTTTGACAGCGCTCTAGGCCTTTTCATGCTGCTACGGAGCATTGGAGGATTTCTGGGTCCACCTGCTGCAGGTCAGTGCTTGTGTTTTGGCAAAAGATTTTAATTCTGTCATTAATTATTTGCCTTCATCATGTTTGGGCTGCACAATATATCATCTCAGCCGTGATATCGCAATGTGCGAATTCGCAATCGTCACATCGCAAGATATGCAATGTTGAGTCTAAGTTATAGCTAGAAAATTGTATTTAATTATTGTATTTAAATGGAATGGAAAAAAATGTGCATATATTATATTATATTATATTATATTATATTATATTATATTATATTATATTATATCATATTATATTATATTATATTATATTATTTTATATTATATTATATTATATTATATTATATTATATTATATTATATTAAATTATATTATATTATATTATATTATTTTATATTATATTATATTATTTTATATTATTTTATATTATATTATATTATATTATTTTGTATTATATTATATTATATTATATTATATTATATTATATTATATTATATTATATTATATTATTTTATATTATATTATATTATATTATTTTATATTATATTATATTTATTATATTATATTATTTTATTTTATATTATATTATATTATATTATATTATATTATATTATATTATATT
>CAIGQQ010033701.1:1817894-1841703 GCA_903798035.1 Danio albolineatus
TTATATTATATTATATTATATTATATTATATTATATTATATTATATTATATTAAAGAGCCTCTTTTATACATTAAAAAGGGTCATTATATTGGTTTCGGGGGTCTCCAACAACAAGCTAATGTGCATGCAAGGTCAAAAAACACTTCCATTGTCTTATAATATGCATTTATTATTACCTAATTATCTCAGCGACTCCCATATGATTCGCTAATCAACAGTACTGAAGTTGTCAGAGCGCATGTGTGAGAATACCTGCCATCCTCACGCGTCCAATAATATCCAGCGGTGCACAGTGTCTATGCGACATGATTTAATCAGCGTCTTTGACAGTGTTCTTTTTCTTGCTACTGTGTTTGTAGGCGGGACGGGGGTTTCAATTTTCCCGGGTGTGCCCACACACAAATGGGCGGGGCTTAAGTTTTGTATCCATGTCACCAGGTGCTCCGCTAGCAATTTTGGGCCCTATGAAAAAATATGAGGATGGGCCCCCTGCTACCAAGCTAGCTATCCAAACTCTTTGTCTGCAATGTAGTTATACTGACCCCTATGCATTTTATTATTGATTAGCGCCGCTAAGGGGGGGAAAGTTAGGACGATTCTAAGGGCCCATGCACTCTAAGGGCCCACAGAGATCTGCTTTATATTTAATAACAGTACTGTAATATAAATTATGAATGTATCTCTAAATTACAAGTAAAACAATTTATTAGAAATAAAAAATAAAAATATGGCTTATATCTGCCCCTCGTGTCTGTCACTGTCAAATTGCACCCCCCCCCTCCTTTCACTGTATGGTTCAGTCCGTCAGTAGCGGGAAGAGAGTTGATGCTTTGTTGAGTGCGATTGTCAGGTAAACTGTCAAAGCAGCGATGTCCTCGAGGTTAACATCAGCTGTGTCTCAAATCACATACTTATGCACTATTCTACGCCATTTTGTAGTATAAATAGTGTAAGTAGTGCGTTCACACTGAAAACTCTAACAATAATAAGTGCACTTTAATTACCCGGATGATGCACTCAGCATCATTTATGGGTCTCAGCTTATTTATGGGTCTCGTTGTAATATAATTTTGTGTCTTATTGATTTTTGTCACTGTTCCAGTGTATTGCACGTTGTATGAGACACTATTGCAGTACAGTTATTTAAATAGATACACATTGGTGTTTTGTGTGTTTAGAAATGTACAATTTTCACTGAATATTTGATTACTGTTTCTTTTTTTGTACTACATTTACATTTGAACAATAAATCATCTGCGAGCTACAGTCATGGCCGTTCTCTTACTAAATACTGATAAGTAGTGGACAAAATCAATAATAAAACGCATAGGTCAGTATAACTACATTACAGACAAAGAGTGTGGATAGCTAGCTTGGTAGTAGGGGGCCCATCCTCATATTTTTTCATGGGGCCCAAAATTGCCAGTGTCTGCAGTGTCAGCAGTTTTTAAAGATGCTTGTTTTTGTTTCTAAAGGTATGTTTCAACCCATTTAACTATTCTAATGTTTGAATAACTCCTCCTAGATTACACTTACCTGGATTTTTTTAAGAACTATCAAGTTAACCTAATTGATTTGTGTTAGGACAGCATGGGGGAATTGTGTGGGACTCTGCATTTTTAACAGTGAGTGGCGGTCCTTCTCGGTTGACGTTAATTTGATCAGCCACAATATTCCTAACCGTTAGTTTGCTATGAGGGAATGATGCGCAAAAATAAAACCCCACCCCACTACTCAATATTTCATTTCAGTTACAAGTACATTAAAGTACTGTTGTATGATTTAAATAATAGCCTGTATATGCACCAATAAAGAAGTCAAATAATTAAATAAATATGGATTCTTAAATGTCAGTATTGCTTTTACTCTAAAAAATATCAATAAGTTTTGACAAATGTTTTATAAAAATAAAATGAGCAATTTTCATCATTTCAGCTATAAGCCATTATATGATTCAGTTATACATAAGTTTGACATTTATGGGGACATGTGACATGTTTTTTGTGTTTTTGTTTTTATGTTCTCGGTGATATTTAATATGTAAAGATATATACGCATACGCAAAATATTTTCTGAAACGTTAAGCGAGACGTTTTCTATAGGTTGTTAGTTAAGACAAACAAATAAATAAAATATTAAAAATAAGATGATAAACTAAATAGATAAAACAGCAGCCTTTTGCTATATATAACATCCTTTATATGCTTATGTGTTGTTTCATATTCGTTTTTTTATTTATCTTGATGCATTCGTTATTTAATGTTTGAATACTGAAACAAACAACAGCAACCACTTAAAAGGTTATTTTTTTTACCATCAAAGTGTATATTTCCTTATCAACTTTTGATATAAAACCGCTGTTATTTAATTTGTTGTTAAAATGAAAGCATTTAAGTGCTATATTTTTTTATTCGTGAAAGTGCCCGCTCACTTTTGACAAGGCCTGTCCAAAACTATATTTCTGCCACTATAATACAAATGCACTATTATTGTTGCATTATCATTGTTTATATTTCTGCTATGTACGGAGATTTGAAATATATTATTTATTCCACCTCCGATCACTTTTAATCATCACTTTACATTTTAATTTACCCAGAGCCGCGCAAATAAATACGGGTGCTGTGACATGTAGCTATATTTAGCACCCCGTATGAGAGAGCGGCATAAGTGCTTAGTCACATGGTTGCTTTCGCTTTTATGAACATGAATAAACTAGTTTTGGCTATTATTTAAATTTAATTGAACAAAAGTAGCCGTTTGCATTGCAACACCAAGGCAACTACTGATGCGTTTTGTGTAATGTTTCAAAGAGCTTTGTTGCAGCACGACAGTGGAAAATGAAACCGTTTCCGTGCTGTATGGCCCGGTTTGGCACGGAACGGTTCAGCACGATAGTGGAAAAGCGGCTATACTCATATAAAAGTCTCAGCAACTTCTGGTTCACGCAGGTCAACTCAGGTCACCACAAACACAGTAGTGTGCTATATGTCAGCACTCTAACTGAGGCTACAGCAAAGAGACAGTTTATTTAGTGTGGTTTCAGCAGGGATGACATGGAGACGCGGCTAACAGCAGGTGTTTTCTGTGATCCCGCTGGCTCTGTTTACCGTCTCATGTTTCTCTTGTGTATCTGTGTCTCAGGCTGGCTGGTGGACTGGACTCACAACTTCGGTGCTGCGTTCTACTTGTCTGGCATCTGTCTGGTCCTGTCTGGGGTTTTCGTGGTGCTCGTGGACCGGCTAGTGGAGAAGAAGAAACTTCAGGAAACACTTCAAGATTCATGCACTGAGACTACAGATCCCAAAGCAGATGTTTAAAGGCCAGGGGGGAGTTTTACCAGCGTTTTATTATTTCATTATATGAAGTTTTGTCTATTTAAAGCCATATTTTATAACAGACCGTTTTTAATCTGTCAATAAAAGCAACAGGGATTTTATTACCTCAATTCTCTCCACATAACTTCACTGGATTTCTTTCAAGATGGATCAAAAACAGTGAGACCTGCCTGATTTCACCCATTAATTCATTCAAGAAGCTGTTCGTTATTTCATTATCAAGATATTACAGAAGAAATATATGCCACGGCCTATATATTTGCGAAACGTGAAATGCATTGCTCCGGGTACATTTCGTTGCACGTTTAAGATGACAAATCCACTAGAGGGCGCTGTCTACATCTTTTTGTGAATCTGAAACACATTTCTCATTTCAGATGCTGCATCCTCTGAAAGGTGAGTCCGTCATAGTCCAGACTAGAGATGGGTACTGAAACTATGTACTTTATTGGTATCGGTGTTAAAATACAAAAGACTGAAGTATCGATTAAGCTCCGACATTAACGGTTCTTCTATCGGTACTGGAGAATTATTGCTGAATAAACACACTTGCAGTAGCATAATTTAACTGAGCAACCTTTTCTAATTTGCCATATTTGATATTAGTCTGCACAGTTGGCGATTTCACATGAGAAATGCTTGTGTTTCCGTCCGTTTGTACAACAGCGAGCGCGTCGAGTTTAAAAGCCTTCACAGTTCTCAGCTGTGCGCATACACGCAGAAGAAGCTCGCGCTAGCGCACACACATAACTCGCGACACACTGACTCACGCAGACATGGCTTGTGAGCCTACGCTTAATAAATAAATAGAGTAGCTGAGAGAACCAAACCGTCAAGATGTTGTATTTCCTAAGTAGACACTGACAATGCCCGTTGAAACAATCGTAACATGTTTTCTTGAGTAAAAACTCAAGCGATCTGGCAAAGCATCTCTCATTAACTGCAGAAAGACAAATGAGGAGTTTTCTACTGCCTAGCTACTAACGGTACATTATCCACATCATTATGCTAGCAGTTAATCACATAAGGTCTATCTAAATTCGTTTCAAGAGTTCACACTGAGCTGATGATTGAGTATAAAGCTTGTCTGGCCTCCTGTCCCGGGAGAGAATCCTGAGCTCATAAGATCCTCGAGCCCAGGGCTCCCTCCCGTTTGCAAGGTGAGAGGAGAGTTTGAGCTCAGGTAGATCTCGAGAACTCCCCTGCGGGTAGCTAAATGAACAGATATTGATTGCTATGAAGAGATAACTACTTACTAGGAGCATGTTTATTGTGCCGATTTGGATTAGTCAATTTACTTAAGTTGCATGTTTTTGGACGGTGGGAGGAAACCGGGGAACCCGGGGGAAACCCACGTGAGCACGGGGAGAACGTGTAAACTCCACACAGAAACGTCAGCTGGCTTGGTAAGCACTAGAACCAGTGACGTTCTTGCTGTGAGGCAACAGTCCTAACCACTTGGCCACCGTGCCACCTATCTAGGAAAGGAGGAGGAGTAGGGCTGGAAGGGGGGATTCTTCAAAATGAAGATGGCTGTAATATGGAACTTTGGTATTTATAGTGGCTTAGGGCTCATCTGATTGGTGAATCATAAATTGAGTAATGCGGGATCAGCTGCGTGCAATCATCTGCACGTGATCCTCTCGAAATTAGTTTATAAATAAACTTCACTGAATATTAATAGTTTAACAAAGACGCATTCAGTCACATTGAAAAATAGTTTTTTTTTGCAGCAGCAGCAGCAGCCTAAATAAATCTTAAACGTTTACTTCTCTGTATTTATAAATAAAGCCAGTGAATAGCCTAATAATAAACTATATAGGTTAATCTGAGGATATCCAGCTGATTATTAAACTGCGTTTTGCAACTCAAAGAGAACTGGAGGGAGCACAATAAACCAAGAAAGAACCCGACCTCTGGCAGAAAAGGCAAACATGTTTACAGGGGATGGATATTTTCACCTAGCAACCGTAACGGCTGCAGTTAATAAGTGGTAATTAAATATGTAAAGTCTTTCTCAAAGTGAATTTAAACTTATATTAAGCAATCTGAAGGCAAAATAAGGTTTTCAAAAACTAAGACATGTCATACAGAACCTAATTCATAGGCTGCTATATACTATATAGTACACTAAAATCAGCATGCGAGCCGAGTAGCATGTCCGAAATCATAAAGTGCGTCCCAAATCGCATTTTTATGCACTATTCTACGCCATTTAGTGGTATAAATAGTGTAAGTAGTGCGTTCACACTGAAAACTCTAATAATAATAAGTGCACTTTAATTACCCGGATGATGCACTCATTCCACTGGTAATATGAAGTGTGTAATGATGGACACTTCACACACTCAACGACCGCAGCTTTGCTCACGTAGCGGAAGGGGCGGAGCTATCAGGCGCACATGTTGGATAACTATTTAATTTGGATTGAGAAAGCAGTATTCTCATACAGGAGTGATTATAGCGCCTCCCGATGGTCAATGCGGTTATACTCATGACAGGTATTATTTGGTATTTTGGTCGTTTATTTCACTAATTCGGCAACCGTCAAACGTCATCAGGAGAACAATTTGAACTTCCGCTTAGAATAAAAAAACATTAGTATTCCATTTGGGACAGCACTACATACATATCCCATGCTGTTGCGTGTGTAAGTGTATAAGTGTGCCATTTGTGACGCAGCTATAGAATTTGAAAATCAATATGCGAAAAGTACCTGGATGACCTATTTCCGGTGAGATTCTGAAGTGCGTATCCCATGCATGCTGCGCTATCCCATGATGCCCCGCGAGAGAGTTCATGAATGGGAGTGAAGCGAGGCAACTGAGCTCAAGTAATCATGACAAAATGGCAGATGTAGTACGTCCGAATTCCATTCATACTGCTCCCATTCATACTGTATAGAACGTACTTTTCTAACGGCCGAGTTGTACGTTTAAATTCAAATGCAGCACCTACTGAGTAGTAGGACGCAGCCATACGTTTGAAACTGTAGACCGGTGTTTTCTTTTAAAAACGTCTGGCGGTTATCAGCTCGCAATGAATCTTGGGACATTCAAGGTCGAGAAGGATCCATCAGTTGTATCCTTCATTACCTGGGGAACGAAGGACTCTTTTGAAGGCTGCATTCAAATGCAAGGAGTCTTCAAATTTTTTTTTAAATGAGACAACCTTCATCATGGTGCGATGACGCATCACTCTTTGAAAGCATCCTTCTGAGGATGCAGCCGCAAAACAAGAAACAGCTGCAATTATACAATGTACAAGGTGAGCTACAGAGCAAACTGACCAAGCCAAAAAAAGTAGTCCATATGGAGATCAATTCATTCATTCATTCATTTTCTTTTCGGCTTAGTCCCTTTATTAATCCGGGGTCGCCACAGCGGATTGAACCGCCAACTTATCCAGCATTTGTTTTACGCAGCGGATGCCCTTCCAGCCACAACCCATCTCTGGGAAACACATCCATACATTCTCATTCACACACATACACTATGGACAATTTAGCTTACCCAATTCACCTGTACCGCATGTCTTTGGACTGTGGGGGAAACCGGAGCACCCGGAGGAAACCCACGCAACCACGGGGAGAACATGCAAACTCCACACAGAAATGCCAACTGGCCCAGCCGGGGATCGAACCAGCGACCTTCTTGCTGTGAGGCGAACGTGCTAACCACTTGGCCACTGTGGCGCCTATGGAGATCAATAATGCAAACATATTCTAATACAAATCATAGACGTTATCATTATTTTTTAAATATTTATTCAGTGTTGTGCAAAGAACTGCAGAAAAATATTTTTTCATTCGTTGATAATATGTCCCTCGAATAGATCATTAATGTAAAAATAAACAAAAGTTGTTGTCATACTGCCCCCTAGTGTTCATTTTACATATTAACTGCAGTCAAACATAGGATTGCAATTTCACAAACTGTTGGCTCAAGCACGTATTTCCACAGATCCTGTGTTGACAATAATTGTATCATAGAACAATCATTCAGTGATTTTGTTTTACAGCATCTACAAGAAATATATCATTTATTTAGAAACAGAGAATTGATGTTTCAGATTGTATGAGAGCTAGGTACAGTGGCTCCAAATAGTGCCATCTGTAAACAAATGATGATGACCTCATTAATTTATAATTTTTATTTCAGATGAAATAATTGTATTTTTATCAAATATTTTTGTTAAAAAAGTGCACTTGTAATTGAACGAAATATCACATATAGTTTGTATATATTATATACAGTGTTATTTTAATGCTATTAATACAAATGATGTTATATTTGGATGTTGTTTGTTTTCATTTTAGTATTTGATTTGACAATTTTTAGTTTTAATTAATTTATTGATTTTAACCGACGGATTCCAGTAACTAATTCAAGTTTGAAGTAATTTATTGAACAATAATGAATGATAATAGATATAATAAATGTATAAGTTATTAGATAAATATATATATATAATTATTATATATATTTTTTATTATTATTATTTTGTTAGCTGTTAAAATTAATTTTTATTTTAAAGCTAATTGCTAACTGATAGAAATATCTGAATATTTTTGGGGGCCACAATCATACGATTAGCTCACAGATTTCAGTAGTGTTTAGTCTAAAAATGAGTTCATTATATAAATACATTAAGTTTGAAGACTCCTCTGAATATTTTGTAATCACAGAGCTGCCTTAGACATGTTAAAAGTCTGTTTATGTGCTAGCAAATTGTTTAGTCTTTTTTTTATTTTACAAAGAATTTGCCATGCATTTAACCTAAAAATTATTCTGTGTACTGAATTAATAGGAAGCAAAGTATTTTTAGGTTAATAAAAGCTTAATGTCGTGTGTGATTTCATGATCAAATGGTGTCTCTTCAACGTGTGGAATCCTGCACAACATCTGTAATTTACAAACATCAGTTGTCCAAACATACTCTTTCCAAATATTGCAAAGACATCGTGAGCAGGACTGTTGTGCATTATTTTCCAGGGATGGTTTGTTTCTTGTCTGTTTGATTTTCGTCAGAACTTGCTGTTTGCCTTAATTGCTGTTGACAATCAGGAGTTATTTGTTTAGATTTTCCATTTGAAATGTATTAACAGTATAACTTGCTGTATAGCAGGGGTTTCATAGGATCTGTGAGTGAAATAAACCTCAATTGTTCAGTCCAGCTTGTGGCCTGCCTCTTGTCGCTTTTGAGTTTCGCAAAAACACAGCAGTTTAATGTAGGCATTAGTTAATAAGCACCACCAAATATGATACTAGCTTTGCTTTTCATTACGTTGCTATTTTTTATCCATATATAAATATAAACCCTGTATATTGTTGGATTGATTACAATTTGGGCGGCATGATGGCTCAGCCTCACAGCGAGAAGATCACTGGTTCGAGCCCGGCTGGGCCTGTAGCCATTTCTGTGTGGAGTTTGCATGTTCTCCCCGTGTTGGCGTGGGATTCCTCCTGGTGCTCCGATTTCCCCCACAGTCCAAAGACATGCGCTATAGGTGAATTGAATGAACTGGCTGTAGTGTATGAGTTTGTGTATGAATGTGGGAGTGTGTTTCCCAGTGATGCGTTGCAGCTGGCATCCGCTGTGTAAAACATATATCGGAATAGTTGAGGGTTAGTTTTGCTGTGGCGACCCCTGATAAATAAGGGATTAAGCTGGGATAAATGAATGAATACTGTTTGTTATGTTCAGCAAGTATGCAACTTTACCACACAATTAAGTTTTGGTTCCTGTGTGGTTATTTATTAAGGGAACTTTTGTCTAAGATAGTTAGTTTTTTGTCTTAGTATTTTGTACATAACATTTCAGAACATATTGTTTATATCTATCTATCTATCTATCTATCTATCTATCTATCTATCTATCTATCTATCTATCTATCTATCTATCTATCTATCTATCTATCTATCTATCTATCTATCTATCTATCTATATACCTATCTATCTATCTACATTATACCTAACATACATTATACAGGACGTTCTCTACCAGTTATTCGGTTTTTATAATGACTTCAGTAGCCTATTAATGTAATCATAATAGGCTTACTAGTACCTGTTTGGACCCCTTTTGCCTTCAGAACTGGCTTAATCCTTCATTCAACAAGGTAATGGGAAGATTCCTGAGAGATTTTGGTCCATGTTGACATGAGAGCATCACGCAGTTGCTGCAGATTTGTTGCATGCTCATCCATGATGTGAATCTCCCGTTCCACCACATGCCAAAGGTGCTCTATTGGATTGAGGTCTGGTGACTGTGTAGGCCATTTGAGTACAGTGAACTCATTGTCATGTTCAAGAAACCAGTCTGAGATGGTTCACGCTTTATGACACGGCGCGTTATCCTGCTGGAAGTAGCCATCAGAAGATGGGTACACTGTGGTCATAAAGTGATGGACATGGTCAGCAGCAATACTCAGGTAGGCTGTGGTGTTGACACAATGCTCAATTGGTACTAATGGGCACAAAGTGTGGCAAGAAAATATCCCCCACACCACACCTGCCTAAACCAGCTGTAGGCTGGATGTGCATGCGTTCAAAGATGCTCTTCTGCATACCTCGGTTGTAACGAGTGGTTATTTGAGTTACTGTTGCCTTTCTATCATCTGGAACCAGTCTGGCCGTTCTCCTCTGACCACTGGCATCAACAAGGCATTCGTGTCTACAGAACTGTCGCTCACTGGATATTTTCTCTTTTTCAGACCATTCTCTGTAAACCCTAGAGATGGTTGTGCGTGAAAATCCCGGTAGATCAGCAGTTTCTGAAATACTCAGAGCAGCCCGTCTGGCACCAACAACCATGCCACATTAAAAGCCACTTAAATCACCTTTCCTCCCCAATCTGATGCACGGGTTGAACTGCAGCAGATCGTCTTGACCATGTCTACATGCCTAAATGCTTTGAGTTGCTGCCATGTGATTGGCTGATTATAAATTTGCATTAATGAGCAGTCAGACAGGTGTACATAATAGGTGGCCGGTGAGTGTACATAAGCTATAGCGATTTTGAAGAATTAGCCAACTTTAACACACACACACGAATTAGAAGCTACACTTAGCTCTGATGTGCACTTGTGTAACTTAAAAACAAAATGGACATTTTTTTTTACTGGCTGGCTAACAATGTCGATCCCTTTATTTAATAGTCGTGTAAACAAATCACGAAGTAGGTTTTTCTGATATACAACACGCATGCTGTTTTTTTTATATTAACCGCTAACAATCAGTGTATCCCTTATTTATAACTTATTCAGTTAAGAAATCTAAAGAAATACTGGATTTGGCTTGACACATTTGTAATAACAGATAACAGAACAGATAATAGAAATATTTGGAACTTGGACGAGTTTATATTTTCGTCTCGCTGTCTCGCCACTAGGCGGCAGTATGGCTACAGTAAGAGAAAAATCTTGTACAATGTTGTACCATGTTTTTACACTTTCACTGATATACAATGGTATATAATGAGTGGATTTAGTGATTTGGGGACTCTAAGCAATTCCAGCCATGGGGCCCAAAAGTTCTAAAATGCACCTTTTGTATTTTAACAGGCATTATAAGCACCTGGTTGACCTGTTATCTATAGGTTATCATTACTATTTTAAATGCTTATTACTATTTATCAATGTTGTTTTATTATATTATTCAATTAAGATGTGGGCCCAAAATCTAATTTCAAGGAGTGCACCTTTAAGGGCTCATTTATTATTTATTTATTTTGCTGTTTTCTTCTTATATTACTTGATCTCTTTTTCTTTATTTTATCTTCGTTTATTCTTTAATAATCTGGGGCTGCACCACCAACTATTCCAGCATATATTTTACACAGCGGATGCTCTTACAGCAGCAACCCAGCACTGGGAAGCACCCATAGATTTTTGCATTCACACACACACTACAGCCAATTTTAGTTTGTTCAATTCACCTATACAGTAGATCATGATAAAGAGTCGGGGACACATTTGCGGAGATGTAATAATTACATTCAAATTACAATTTTTAGACCCTCACTGTACAAAATACAATAGAAAACAATGTTATATATAATTTATAGGTATAATTCTAGGTATTTATTTGGGGGCCCTTAGATTTCCTGCTTACCTTGGGTATTGGTTAAAATCCACACCTAGTTACACGTCCCCACTTGACGTCTGAATTGTTCTTTAAATTTGATCTGTAATGTCCTTACTGTAACTTCAAAAGTTGTGATATCACAATACACATTACACTGACTTTTATTTTATGTTTTCACAAATAAAATTAACAAGTAAAATAAATTTATTTTAAAAAGAAAAGAAGATTATTGTACTTAGACCACTGGCAGAAAAAAACAAAATTTCTACTAGTTTTTTTTCTGAAAATAAAATAATATTTTTTACTTCTTGTGATTTAGGAATTTTTGAGAGGGGTCTGGATGCACACTTGGTGCAGATGCAAGGTGAGCTGCATGCAATCACATTTCTGAATGGAGCTGAATCAGGTAAAGTTATAGACACACCTCCTGCCAACATTTGACTGAAAATCTGGGGGGTGGGGGTGGGGGGTATTAACTATATTGTGTTGTTAGTAACTGTGGTGTTAGTAACAGTACTATAGAGCAGGTTTCAGGCGGCTTCGATCGGATACTTTACCAAAGTTGGGGTGAAATTACGAGAGTTTTCTGGGAGAAATAACAAAACGGGAGGGTGGTGGGAGATGGGTCTGAAATACGGGAGACTCCCGGGAGAAAAGTGAGTGTTGGCAGGTAGGCTACAGTATATTCATTCATTCATTCATTTTCTTGTCGGCTTAGTCCCTTTATTAATCAGGGGTAGCCACAGCAGAATCAACCGCTAATTTATCCAGCATATTTTTTTCACGCAGCAGATGCCCTTCCAGCCACAACCCATCTGTGGGAAACATCCATGCACACTCATTCACACTCATACACTACGGACAATTTAGCCTACCCAATTCACCTATACCACATGTCTTTGGACTTGTGGGGGAAACCGGAGCACCCGAAGGAAACCCACGCAACCACAGGAAGAACATGCAAACTCCACACAGAAATGCCAACTGACCCAGCCGGGACTCGAACCAGCGACCTTCTTGCTGTGAGGCGAACGTGCTACTCACTACGCCACCGTGGCGCCGGCTACAGTATAGTCGGAGTGAAAAAAATGCAATCATACACCACGAAACCAGTCATAAGTGTTGTCACTGGGGCGGTACCTTTTTAAGAACAATTTTATACCAATCAAGTCCACAATTGTACTATAAAGGTAGAAATTTATACCTAAAAAAATAAATGTGTACCTCCTAGTACATTAAAGGTACGTACAAAAGTGTATTTAAAAAAAAACAATGTGAGCTTTTGTACCTTTATTTCTAAGTGTGAGACTTCATGTCATATAATTTTTTAGCGCAGCACTGATCACAGAGAAAGGAATCAAATGCCAATATTTGTCCATCTATGTATTAGGTGTTTTCACCCTTGTGTGTGTGTGTGTGTGTGTGTGTGTGTGTGTGTGTGTGTGTGTGTGTGTGTGTGTAAGTATTGTTTACCTATAACTTGGTTGACACTCAGATAGACTCCATTTAGCAAATAATCCCACAGCTGTGGCTGACTAAATGTCTGTCTCTCTACGCACGTCTGGAATGCAGAAGGATAAATCACTCTCAAGATCAAATAAGAAGGTCTGTATATATTCATCACATCTCACATTTTCCTCTCACACATGATTTTGATGGCAATCCCACAATGATGGATCTCCTTTGGATATCTTCTGACGGACACCCTCAGCTGTTTTACCAGTTTATCAACATACCGTTTGCATGTCTGTTTCATTGTTTATCCAGTGGAGGACATCTCTCGGTAATCAACAGGTACGGTATGACATGATATCTGATTAAACATTTTTTGTTAGAACATATTTAGGTCACATCAAAAAATGAAATTCATCTCTTGTAAGGTATGTCTACTTGATGCTGGGAGGATTCATCCTGGCTATTGCAACAATGGGTCCATATTGCTCACTGCTGTTCTTGAGTGCTATTAAACTCCTGTTACTGATCTACTGTGTGCACCCAATGCATCTTCATCAGTGGATTCTGGGACTGCAGATGTGTTGGCAAACCTGCTGGCATTTGTATATGCAGTACCAGATATACTGGCGTCAAGAGGCACCAGACTCAAGGTATGAAGAGTGTTGGGTGCATTATTTGAAGGGGACCTATTGTGCCATAGATTTAAAGGGCACCTTTGATGAAAAATCTACTTTTTAAGCTGTTTGGACAGATGTATGTGTAGGTATAGTGTATAGAGCGTCATATTGGGGTGATATAAACACACCCAGTCCTTTTTTTTCAATTTAACAACATAAAAACGGTGGACCAATTGGAGCGGTTTTGAGACCGACCGCAACTTTACGGAGAAGGGTATAAACGGAGGTCGGAGCCAGCTCCAAGTGGGTGGGACTTGAGCTCCAAGTGGGTGGGCCTTCGAGCTCCAAGTGGGCTGTAAAAACCTGGAATTTTTATTTATTTAATGTGTTGTGCATGACACTGAGTCCAATACTGTGTTTTATTAATGTCTACACCTAAACCCATCACTAAACACAACCTCACAGTAACCTGTTGTGTTTTATTAACGTCTACACCTAAACCCATCACTAAACACAACCTCACAGTCACCTGTTGTGTTTTATTAACGTCTACACCTAAACCCAACCCTAAACACAACCTCACAGTAACCGAATGTGTTTTATGAATATCCGCTCCACCTACACCACCTAAAACCAACCTACTTGCGGTGTAATCCCTCCCACTTGGAGGTCTCCGGGCTGCAGCGATACCTACTTGACTTTATGTAGGAGTGCGGTCCCCCCGCCCACCCATATTGATTGACAGGCGCGCGTTACCATATCCTCAGTTTGTTGTTTTCATGTCCGCCATTTTCGAAGCGATGCCACCAAAAGAACACCCTTGCTCTGTTTTTGGATGCAAGGCTCAACACAAGAGCCTTCATCGTCTTCCTGGAAATGAGCAACAGAGGCTTAAGTGGCTAAGTTTTATCTTTAACGATCAGGTGCCTGAAAACGGACCTAAACTGTCGTATGTTTGCGCTAACCATTTTGGCGCAGACTGCTTTGAGAATGCGGGACGATTTCACTCGGGATTCGCGAATAAATTGTTTTTGAAAAATGGATCAGTTCCAACAATCCGCGATCCTTTTTGCATATAAATCATACTAATGCAGTGTTTATCTAGTGGATATCTTTATGTCTTGTCTGTATTAGTTTGTAGAACTGATATGGCTAACTTTATCAAACGCATTACGGATGATGCATGCATCGTTACATAGCGGCTGTAAAACTGGACAAAGACATAAATGATTTTATAACTACAACTCTGACACATTCTGGCTCGTTCGGATTATTGATTCCTCAACAGTCGTCTCTGCTCGTTCTGTGCCCAAGTCGTACACGTACGACTGAATGCTTCTCTCTGTCTGCCTGTCTGTTGCCTTACACAAAGCAGGGGCGCTCTTGGCTCCGCCCCCTTGTTAAGATTGGCGGGAAGTCGAAACTAATTTGCATGTGAAGCAAACACACCCCTAAAACAGTGACCTGTGTACACGCCCCCCAAAAATACACTTTTTAACACATTATAATAAAACAATCTGAATTGTGTTTTGATCTGAACCTAGACTGGCACACTCAGAACAACCATAGTAGTGATATAAAATCTTAAAAAAGGGTTAATGTATGTGCCCTTTAAAATGAGTCTGATGTCCCTAGAGTGTGTGTGTGAAGTTACAGCTCAAAATACCGCACGAATAATGTTTTATAACTCTTTGAAACTGACCCTTTTAGGCTTTGATCCCAATTGTGCCGTTTTGGTGACTGTCGCTTTAAATTCAAATGAGACTGTGCTCTTTTTAAAAGGGGGCGGAGCTACAGTGTCCATGTGTCAGCATAGTAGCAGATTCAAAAATGAGACTAACTTCCTATGCTAATGAGGAAGAGATTGTCACTAATGGGCGGGGCTTTCCCCCTCTGTTGACGCGTACAAAGGCAGAGGCTGTTTATCAATTCCAAGAACACAGAGAACGGACTCGTGTTCTTGTGGATACCGGTCTTGCCAGGTCACATCGGGAGAACGAACTCGAGAGACCGCGAGGACAGAGAACGCGTCCTGTGAGGAATGAGATGCTGCGTTCTTCCTGATGGTAACATGACCCTCACGCATCTTTAACCGAAAATTATTTAAACATTACAGCATCCATACGACGATTTATTGTTTCCCCCCTCGTTTCACAATATATATGCATTAAGATTTTACAAATATACGCTGCACAACACAAATAAAACCGATTTTAATACAATTTTAACCAAATAAACACCCTTAATGAGTTTTTGCCTTTTATAGATTTTTCCGTTAATGTTTACTTTCATCGTCTAGTTTAGGGAAACTCCTGAGGTAAATAAGTATATCTCTGAACTTTAATAATAAATCTATACAAAATGCTGCGCTTCCCACGTCCAGTCGCAATGACTTCTGGGACTTCCAGAGCGAGTTTGGTGCTCAAGTCTGCATCGGTGTGTCCTCAATATCAAGAACACATCCGGGAACTTTCACGCGTCCTCTGTTCTTGCGGTCTTGAGTATTGGAACTGAACTTCGGCGGATGATGATGACCTTACACGAGAACACGAGAACGCAAGGCGCATATTGAGAAACAGCCACAATGTCAATCAAAGTGTTTCTGCAGACTGTTTGCATCCCTAAATAAAAACATCCAATTGTGTTCAACCCTAAAGCCGCCTTTCTGCTGCACACGACATTTGGACATGTCGGAATATGCCCCTTTGTCGCAGTCGCACATCATGCGGGAGACGCGCAGTGTCCGAAATAAAGGAGCGCAAGAGCCTCTATTCTCCGTGTGTTTACCATGGTTGAATGAATGAATACTGAAACTCATAGGCCGCTAAAAACTTTGGAGGAAATGTAGAGGCAACATAAAACAAATCATATTTGTATTACTTTTTATGAATAGAAATGTTTTTTTATAAAGACTTTTTCTGATTTTAAAAAAAATCCTATTTCTCATCTCGCACGCACGAACAACACTGAAATACATCACTTCCAGTCGGCCGTCACATACGGTCTAGTCGCAGGAGTTCAAATATTTCAACGGATCCGCAGCTCAAATCGTATCCGAATTTTGGAGATGATCGGAAATCCACGCAGCTCCCGGACTACTCTCCATTGGAAATGAATGACTTCCGGTCTGTCGCTTGTCATGTGCAGTGGAAAGGCGGCTTAAGGGTTATTGCTAGATCAGATACGGTTGCGGCCGGAAGTTAACGAGAATTATTTACTTATTAAATTTCTGATTTATTGTATTTTATTATTGTCGACCCCCACGCCAACCCTAAAACCAACCATCACAGATGAGTAAAAACAGTAGTTGTACTAAGTATTATTTATGTTATATATTAAATTACCCAATAAATTGCATTTTTTTAACCCCTACCCCCACCCCAACCGTCACTGTAAAAATATTAACGATTGTTATACAATATCACAAAATAATACCGCTATATTTATGTGCATATCGCTCTTCTGGGCGGCCGCATATCCGATCAAGACTTTACCAACCCTAAGCTCTCGTTTTCCTCCAAACAGGCTTTTACTGGCCATATCTGCGCTCATGCTGATGACCCAGAGGCTCTCTTCTCTATCACTCGATTTCCAAGAGGGGATGATCTCCAGTCAATCGGCCCTGATTCCATTCCTAACCTACTCGCTTTATTTCCCTGCTCTGCTTGGAGGACCACTTTGCAGTTTCAATGCTTTTGTTCGGTCTGTCGAGCATCGACAAACCAGCACGTCTTCATATTTAGGAAATCTCACTTTAAAGATATCGCAAGTTATAGTTTTGCTGTGGATTAAACACCTTTTGAGTCAGCTTTTAAAACTGGCCACTATTAGCATCGACAGCTCTTGTGTATGTCTTGATGTATTATGGATTTGGATGTTTTCGCTGATACTTCGGCTGAACTACTATGCACACTGGAAGATGAGCGAGTGCGTTAATAATGCTGCAGGACTGGGTGTCTGCTATCACAAACACAGTGGACAAACATTATGGGACGGGCTTTCTGATGGAAGTGTTTTGGTGACTGAAGCATCAAGCCGTGCTTCGGTTTTTGCGCGAAAGTGGAACCAAACCACGGCGGATTGGCTTCGAAAAATGGTCTTCAACAGAACCAGCAGATCTCCACTCTTCATGACTTTTGGGTTTTCTGCATTGTGGCACGGTCTTCATCCTGGGCAGATTCTGGGTTTCCTTATTTGGGCCGTCACTGTGCAGGCGGACTACAAACTGCATCGCTTCTTACATCCGAAGCTTAACTCCCCGCGGAGGAAACGACTGTATGTGTGTGTAAACTGGGCCTTTACTCAGCTGACCGTCTCGTGTGTTGTGTTCTGTGTGGAGCTTCAGAGTTTGGCTTCAGTAGAGCTGCTCTGGTCTTCGTGTATTGCTGTGTTTCCACTGCTGAGTGCACTGATCATAATAATCCTCTGAGAAATTTAATAATAGTGCAGAATATGTTCATATTACAGTATTTTCATTAAACTTAAAGGGTTCGTTACAATGTAAAATGTTGGATTCCACCAAATTCAATTAAAAAAAATTCTATAGCGTTTTTAATGAATATGAAATTCATTTTAGCAGCTAATATGAAACCATATTAGCAGCCAATGACTATCAAAGTATATTGTTCACAGTCAATTAACGTACAGTGTGTCAAAGCAGCTTAACGTAGACGTTCTAGTAAACTGAAACTGTGTCAGTCCAGTTTTCAGAGTTAAAGTTCAGTTTAGTTCAGTGTAGTTTCATTTTCACTGCTTAAAAGTCCAAACACTAAGAGTTTAAGAGATATAAGAGATATAGGGCTTGTATCTCAAACTCAGGTCCAAAGCACCAAAAGCGGCCCGTATTAAATTGATTTGAATACTAATTTGGCTATCGTTACACATCAATTTTTAAATGTACTTTCTTACAAGAGAGACTAGAAAAATCACAAAGCTCTACATTATTATTGTTATTATAATGTATTTAAATGTGCGAATATAAAACCAACTTTACCTCAATGTTTACTGTAATTTCACTAGGACTACTAGGGTATAACTTTACCTGATTCATCTCCATTTAGAAATGCGGTTGCTCCACAATTAACGTCACCTGATAAAACAAATCTATATAACATGTACAAACATAAGGAGGATATAACAACTTTGAAGAAGATTTTCTCAATATTTAGATTTTTCTCAGATATTTTCAGTCAGTTTTATCTCGGCTAAATATTCTCCAACAAACCCTACATCAATAGAAAGCTTATTTATTCAGCTTCTGATGTATAAATCTCAACTAAAAACATTGCCCTCATGACTGGGTTTATTGTCTATGGTTTTGAGGTAAAGTTAGTTTTAAATTCACACAATACGACCTTCTCATTAATAATATAATCTCAGAAAAGTATTATTAACAAAATCTAAATAGTGAAACCATACTAGCAGTCAATGACTATCAAAGTACATTGTTTACAGTCGATTAAATAGTGCTAATGTTGTTTTGAAATCATACTTACATGTGATTTCAGACCTAGCTTGATAAACAATATAAAGAAGTTGTCACAGTTCAAAGTGAACAAATGTGGGAATATAAAACCAACTTTACCTCAATGTCTATGAAGATTTCACTCAGACTACTAGGCTATAACTTTACTTGATTCATCTCCATTCAGAAACATGGTTGCTCCACAATTAGCGTTACCTGATAAAAAAAAATCTATATAACATAAGGAGGATATAACAACTTTGAAGAAGATTTTCTCAATGTTTAGATTTTTCTCATATATTTTCAATCAGTTTTATCTCTGCCAATATTGTCCAAAAAACCCTACATCAGTAAAAAAAAAAACTTATTTATTTGGCTTTCTGATGTATAAATATCAGCTAAAATGTTAATTGTTATGTTAATGTTCATGACTAAATGTTAATGACTGGGTTTGCTGTCTATATTGAGGTAAAGTTGTTTTTAATTTCACACATTTCGACTTTCTCATTAATAATATAATCTCAGAAACGCATTATGAGCAAAATCTAAATAGTGAAACCATTAGCAGCCAATGACTATCAAAGTACATTGTTTACAATCGATTAAATAGTGCTAATGTTGTTTTGAAATCATACTTACATGTGATTTCAGACCCAATATTCAAAGTTGCTTGGTAAACAATATAAAGAAGTTGTCACAGTTCAAAAATGAACGAAAATGTGAATATAAAACCAATTTTACCTCAATGTTTACTGTAATTTAATTCGGACTACTAAAATAACTTTACCTGATTCATCTCCATTCAGAAATGCATTTGATCCACAATTATCGTCACCTGATAAAAAAATCTAAATAACACGTACAGACATAAGGAGGATATAACAACTTTGAAGAAGATTATCTCAATGTTTAGATTTTTCTCATATTTTCTATCAGTTTTATTTCTGCCAAAATTGTCCAAAAAACCCTACACTCGCAGAAATAAAGGTACGCAAGCTGTCACTGGGGTGGTACCTTTTCAAAAGGTTCACATTTGTACCTATAGGGTCCATATTAATACCTCAAGGGTACATATTAGTACCTAAACAGTACAAAAGTGTTCCTCTTAAAATGTTTAGGTACTAATATATACTTTTGAGGTACCAATGTGGACCCTAAGTATAAAACCAACTTTACCTCAATGTTTACTGTAATTTAATTCGGACTGCTAAAATAACTTTACCTGATTCATCTCCATTCAGAAATGCGGTTGCTTCACAATTAGCGTCACCTGATAAAAAAATCTATATAACATAAGGAGGATATAACAACTTTGAAGAAGATTTTCTCAATGTTTAGATTTTTCTCATATTTTCTATCAGTTTTATCTCTGCCAAAATTGTCCAAAAAACCCTACATTCTCAGAAATAATGGTACGCAAGCTGTCACTGGGGTGGTACCTTTTCAAAAGGTACACATTTGTACCTAAAGGGTCAATATTAATACCTCAAGGGTCGATATTAATACCTCAAGGGTACATATTAGTACCTAAAAGTACAAAAGTGTTCCTCTTAAAATTTTTAGGTACTAATATATACTTTTGAGGTACCAATATGGACTCTTTAAGTACAAATGTGTCCCTTTTGAAAAGGTACCACCCCAGTGACAACTCACGTACCTTTATTTCTGAGAGTGTACGTCAGTAGAAAAAGCTTATTTATTCGGCTTTCTGATGTATAAATCTCAACTAAAAATGTTAATAGTTATGTTAATATTAATGACTAAATGGTTTGCTGTCTATATTGAGGTAAAGTTGTTTTTAGCAGCCAATGACTATCAAAGTACATTGTTTACAGTCGATTAAATAGTGCTAATGTTGTGTTGAAATCATACTTAGCCTACATGTGATTTCAGACCCAATATTCAAAGTAGCTTGGTAAACAATATAAAGAAGTTGTTACAGTTCAAAAATGAATGAAAATGTGAATATAAAACCAACTTTATCTCAATGTTTAGCTACTGTAATTTAATTCGGACTAAGATAACTTTACCTGATTCATCTTCATTCAGAAATGCGGTTGCTCCACAATTAACGTCACCTGATAAAAAAAATCTATATAACATGTACAAACACATGGAGGATATAACGAGCAGATACCAACTATCTTGAGTAATAAAGAAAGTGAACTAGTCGTTATATTTTAAGTGGAACCGGAGCGCGCGCGCGGGGCTTGTCTCTGCGTCAGAGAGAGTTCCCTTATCGATTGGCTGCTCCTTGTGCAACGAGGAGGCGTATAAAGTAGGCTTTTGAGGAATATCACAGACATTTAGCGGGTTTCACGGCGTGGAGGCAGGCTGAAACACTCTCCCCGTACAATTCAAGTCAATTTTTAAAGAGGAGAACATGCAGAGCTGCGCTAAATCCTGGCGTGTTGTCATCAGCAGGTCGGTGTCCGCCCGCGTGCCGTACAGGAATATCAGCAGAAAAGGGGACGTTTTAAACAAACTTAAAGCCACAACCGGAGATGTGTCTGCAAATGTGCGCTGTTTGGCCACATCACAAGTTCTGTGGTCCAGAAAGATTGAACGAATTCTGCCGAGGCACGATGAATTTTCCGAGAGACACATCGGACCGGGCGACAAAGAGAAAAGAGAGATGCTCAACACTCTCGGAGTTGAGGTAAAAGCTGTTTGTTTACTTATTTACTTGATGTTTATACACAATGTTTATTCGAAATGCTTAAAAAGTCAGTATTTTAAACTTTAAAACGTGCAAACTATTTATTTTGTGCTGTTGTTGTTGATAATGATGAGAATGATGATGATGATGATCATATAAATAAGCTCAAAATATAATATTTCCTATATATTTTTTTCTGCTTATTTCAGTCAGTCTCTCAGCTTATAGAAAACACAATCCCCGCATCCATCCGCTTGGGAAGAAGTTTGAAAATGGACGATCCCGTGTGTAAGTTTCACATCTCGGAAGCGGCAGAATGAGGAAACACGTGTCGTTTGTTGTTGTGTGAATTCATCATTTATTTGCATTGACTGTGTGAAGGAAAACCACAAGATTAAATCTCCAACATTTTGATATATTAGGGGAAAAAACCCCTCGTGTTAGATTATAACCTAACGCAAACATCCATCCCATCGCGCTTTTCTATTATTATTACATATTTTTTTATTACTAAATATTTCGAGTTGAGATTTTCTGATGATCCAGACTCTAACAAAGGAGTCCATCTGAGCGAGGAATGTAGGTTACACGCTCTTTGTGTGCCAATAGACCTTACTGGAGTGTTTTTCACCGTTAAGTCTTCCTTTGAACATATTAGGAGTTGTTTTTGCGGAGCCCGGCGAGCAGCACCAATCTCCTGCCGCCCTCAGCCGATGCCAATAGGATGACAATTAGAGTGTAAAGTTCAGCGTCACACGGCCAGTTTGATCTGGTTAGCGGTAGCATTACATCACGCGAGAGCCTTTCAACATACAAGTTTTGTCTAATAATTGACATTAAATAGGCATTAAAGAACATAGTACATGAGTTGCACTTGCAAATATAACGTATATTAATGATTTTATATGAATTTAAGATTAAAAACATTTCATCTAGTGTGAATAAACACGTTTTAATTTGAATTTATTCACATATCAGTTTATTTGTGGGTTACTCATACATGCATGTGCAAAAAAAAAGTTATTTTGAAAAATTATGCGTTTGAATGTGTGTTTTTAGCACAATCAGTGTGTTGTCTTTAAATGCATATTTGAAGTTGTGGCAGGAGTCAGAGATTTTTGCATTGTAATTTTAATTTGTGCACATGCAAATATAAAACATTCATAAATGGATGTACACAAAGTCATTTAGACTACAGACTACATTTGAATTTGAATAGCATTTGAATGTTTTTTTGTTTTTATAATCTTACTGTATTAAAATGCATATTCTAGTTACTGAGGTTTACCATATTGCAGCAGTTTAACACATTTATTCACATGCAAAGTCATTTAGTAAACCTATATGCTAAATGTATTCATTTAAATCCTTTTAAAAATTGTCTTACTGTACACTCTCAGAAATAAAGGTACGCAAGCTGTCATTGGGGCAGTACCTTTTCAAAAGGTACACATTTGTTCCTAAAGGGTCCATATTAATACCTCAAGGGTACATATTAGTACCTAAATAGTATAAAAGTGTTCCTCTTAAAATTCGTAGGTACTAATAATATACTTTTGAGGTACCAACATGCACCCTTTAAGTACAAATGTGTACCTTTCGAAAAGGTACTACCCCAGTGACAAATCGAGTACCTTTATTTCTGAGAGTGTATTAAAATGCATATTATTTATTATCTCACTGTATTAAAATGCATATTATTTATTATTATTATCTTACTGTATTAAAATGCATCGTATTTATTATCTCGATGTATTAAAATGCATATTCTAGTTCCTGAGGGTTGTTAAATGGCCGGAGTCAGTGAGTTTAACTCATTTATACGCATGCAAACAGTCATTTGGAAAACCTTTATGCATTTGAATGGTTTATTTTAATATATTATCTTACTGTATTAATGTATATTCTAGTTACTCTGAGGTTTACGGCAGGTGTCAGTGAGTTTAACAGATTTATGCATGTGCACAAAATTCATTTTGAACGACGACATTCTAACTTATGCATTGGACTGTTTTATTTATTTGTTTATCATTATCTTACTGTTGATGCACATTCTTGTTGGAGTTAGTGAGTTTAACACATTTTTGCAAGTGCAAAAAGTCATTTAGAAAACCTACATGCTAACCTAATGCATTTGATTTATATATATATATATATATATATATATATATATATATATATATATAT
>CAIGQQ010033701.1:1841713-1861401 GCA_903798035.1 Danio albolineatus
TATATATATATATATATATATATATATATATATATATATATATATATTTATTTATTTATTTATTTATTTTATTTATTTATTTATTTATTTATTTATTTATTTATTTATTTATTTATTATTGTTGTCTTACTGTATTAAAATGCATATCATAGTTACTTTGACCTTTGCCAAATGGCAGGAATCAGTGACTTTAAGACAATTATACACATTCAAACAATCATTTAGAAAACCTATATGCTAACTACATGCGTTTGAATGTTTCTTTATTTATTTATTTTTTATTATTACCTTAATGTATTTGAATGCATTCTAGTTACTCTGAGGTTTGCCATGTGGCCAGAGTCAATGAGTTTAACACGTTTATGCCTGTGCAAAAATTTATTTAGGAAGCCTACATGCTAACTATATGCATTGAATTTATAAAATTCTTTTCTTTATTATTATCTTCCAGTTGTAAAATGCACATTCTAGTTGCTGAGGTTTGCCATATGGCCGGAGTCAGTGAGTTTTCTCCTGTGCTTGTGTGTGTGTGTCTTTAATGAAGCGAGCCATGCTGAAGCTGATGGGGGGGCTGGACTGGATTCTGCTGGTTCAGCTGCACAGAGCTTGATCTGCAAATCCTGCGAGAAATTCACTGCTCAACTATAATGGGCCGCTTTGCCTCTCTAAACTTTCCCGTTTGTAGTTTTTATAAATCTTTTAATCTTAAAAATAGTTGTTTGAAAAATAAAACCAGCTATCTGCCTCATCCTCGCACAAATATTAAGTGTAAAACGTGACAAAATGAACATCCTACTGATGTCTGCGTCAACAATAATGTGTGTTTCTTTCCTCTCTGTTGCTTTTCCTTTCATCTTTGCCTCGTTCGTTTGCGGTGTTGCTAAGCTGCAGCACAGTGCCTCAGGATTTTTTGAGTTTCTGTATGAACTGGCTCTAGAGCCTGCTTCAAGCTACAACCATTAAACTAGTTACCTAGCCATCAGGAAATGTCCCACATGTGCCCTTTATTTGCCTTTCCGCTAGTAAATTATATATATAAAAAATTGCATATTAATCAGCGAGATCATGTGCTCTTCTATTATTCAGCAGTTTAATCTAGGTCACACTGTTCCCTGTTGTCATTGTTGTGATGGTTTTGTAGGTGTGTGTGTTCAAATACCAGGTGTATTTACTAGCATGCATGTAGTCATTTAGTATAGGTCATGTGAGAAATTTCCTAGATTTGAGTCAATTTCAGTTTGACTCCATATTAAGTAGCTTAGAAATAAATCCTAGATTTGAAGGGATAGTTCACTCAAGTTAAAATTACCTCATTGTTTACTCTCCCTCACGTGGTTTTAGTTTTCTTCTGTTGAACACAAAAGATGTTTTGAAGAATGCTGGTTGACCCATTGACTCCAATAGTAGGAAAATAAATACTATGGAAGTCAATGGGTCTTGTTAACCAGCATTCTTCAAAATAATGTGTTAAACTAAAGAAAGCAACTTCAAATATGTTTTAAGCAAGTGAAGGGTGAGTAAATAATGGCAGAATTAACATTTCTGGGTGAGCTATCTCTTTAACACCAGTGTTTTCTGTTAGCTTGAAATCCTGTGTATTGGAGAATGTGTCTGACGACGTCAAATCGTTTGTTTGCCATCACATCAAAATAAAAGCAAAACCTTTATGTACCTGAGCACTTTTATCATGAATCTAGAGTGTTTTTCATGCTGATTGTGTTTCACAGTTCTTATCTCTGTTTAATCACTGCAGGTGAGAATGAAATCCTTGATTCGCTTCAAAAGATTGCGTCAAAGAACAAGATGTGGAGGTCCTACATTGGAATGGGCTATTATAACTGCTCCGTCCCACCCGTCATACAAAGAAACCTGCTTGAGAATTCAGGATGGTATGTGACTTGGTGAAATTATTAGCCCTCCTTTGTAATTTATATTATTTTTCAAATATTTCCTGAGGGCTGTTTAACATAGCAAGGAAATTTTATATAAAGGTGTTATTTCCTATTTTGTTTAGCTTTA
Source organism: Danio albolineatus (assembly GCA_903798035.1). NCBI lineage: Eukaryota > Metazoa > Chordata > Actinopteri > Cypriniformes > Danionidae > Danio > Danio albolineatus. Next base: position 1,843,733 of record CAIGQQ010033701.1, read on the forward strand.
GTAAAAGCAGATTTCTTTTTTTTTTTCTTTCTTTTTTTTATGAATAGGTTAATTATTTTTCTTAAGGCCAGTATTTTTTATTATTTTTCTGGTTTGCCTCATATTAGGGCGGCACAATATATTGCTTGAGCATTGATATTGCTGTCTGTGTCCACAATAGTCACATCACAAGATATGCAATGTTGAGTTGGCATTACAGTTGACCAGAATCCACAGGGCAAAACACATGAGATTTGTGGAGACACTGCAGAATCAAACCATTACAGGGTGAAAGTGCTAAATTTATCATGTTTTTAAGGTCTAGGTGAGCATTTTAAGAGTTTAAAGCTTTTCTTAGAGAACGTAAAGTTTCATAAAGATACATTTCTCCCCGTGGTTGCGTGGGTTTCCTCCGGGTGCTCCGGTTTCCCCCACAAGTCCAAAGACATGTGGTACAGGTGAATTGGGTAAGCTAAATTGTCCGTAGTGTATGAGTGTGAATATGTGTGTGTGTGTGTATGAATGTTTCCCAGAGATGGGTTGCGGCTGGAAGGGCATCCGCTGCGTAAAAAAATATGCTGGATAAGTTGGTGGTTGATTCCGCTGTGGCGACCCCGGATTAATAAAGGGACTAAGCCGAAAAGAAACTGATTGAATGAATGAAAGATACATTTCATTGAATAATTTATATATTGAAGACTATACAATTATATTTTACATTTGATTATTTAATTACTGTACCCGAATACTGCGAGACTCACTTCTGTTCACTTTATCTTTTGCACCATTGTGTTTATTTATGACTGTATTTTGTTTATTATATGTATATGATAAGCTAGAAGGGCATTCGCTGCGTAAAACAAATGCTGGATAAGTTGGCGGTTCATTCCGCTGTGGCGACCCCGGATTAATAAAGGGACTAAGTCGAAAAGAAAATGAATGAATGAATGATAAAGAACATAAAATATTTATATTTCACTCCCATACAAAATCAATCAATAAATCTAAAGTAGTGACTTTCCAAATAGAGTTATTTGAGTAATCTGGTGAAAGTGTATTCATATCACAAAGAAAAAATATCACAATGTCATATTTTCAATATCATGCAACCCTGCTACGTATCAAACCACTGTTGCCCAATAACTTCCCTAATTAATTTAACTTGCCATCCCTAATTAAAATGAACTAATTGAGCCTTTAAAGGGCACTTTTTAAAGGGATAGTTCACCCAAAAAATTAATTCTTTCCTCATTTACTTACCTTGTACTTGTTGCAAACCTGTTTGAGATTAAAAAATGTTGTTGAAATTTAATTGTTCTGTTGAAAACCTGTAACCATTGACTTCCATAATATTTGTTTTTCCTACTATGGAAGTCAATGCTTCAGTAAAATTTTAGTCTGTGTTAGGGCTGTGCAATTAATCGCAATCGCAAAAAAATCGCGATATAAGCACATGCAATTTCTAAATCGTTTTGTTTATCAAGTAGTTAGTTCTACTGTGTACAGTATGTGTTTAGGTTGAGGTTAGGCGAGTTGAGGTTAATCATTTATTTTGTTGTCTGGTTTAAAGACAATTTTACTACAGTTTTATTTATTAAACTTAATACTATGTTATTTCATTGTGAAATGTTTTGTTATGCACTTCTTGTGCAAACAATACATGTAGAATGTGTGTATGTAACTTGTTGGAAAAAGCAAAAACGGTTGTCAAAATCGCAAATAAAATAGCAATCGCAATACTTTTTCCAAAAAAAATCGCAATATGATTATTTTGTCCATTTTGCCCTAGTCTGTGTCTTGATTTTTCCTGTTAATTAATTTTATTTAATAATCCCCCCCGACATATTAGTTTGGGGTTACTAATGTTTGGGCTGATCTTAAGTTCAGGTTTTTTTTCGTAATGGTTGTTTTTCCTACTATGGAAGTCAGTGGTTGCATGATTTCAACTCTGTTAAAAATTACCCTCTTACCCTGTTAAAATTGGTTACTCTGATGAAGGCAAGTGTTTGCTGAAATGCGTAGGCGAGGTTTTAAGGAAAAACCATGTCAGTAAAGGCTTTTTAATTATTTTTTTTCTTCATTTTTGGAGTGCCTCGGATTTACTTTTGCTGTTTATTATGATGAATTCCTTATCTAAAAAGCACCGACACATTAAGACCCCTGTCTGATTTTGAATTGTATGTACTGTCATCATGGCGAAGACAGAAGAAATTAGTTATTAAACTAATTTATAAAAATCTTCATTAGTAGCACTTGTGAAAATGTCAATCTTTTTCAAATATTTCCCATGCAGCAGGGCTAATGTTTTTGCAATAACCTGTGTACAATTTACAGGCATGAGCTTGAAAATGCATCTTCATGATTTCTTTAAATACATAAAGGAGTAACATGGCTGAATGTCTTGAATTAGGGCTTCAGTGATTGTTTGTATTCTCTATAGGGTGACCCAATACACACCATACCAGCCTGAGGTGTCCCAGGGCCGCCTGGAGAGTTTGCTGAACTATCAGACCATGGTGTGTGATATCACAGGCATGGCAGTGGCCAACGCGTCGTTACTAGATGAAGGAACCGCCGCTGCAGAGGCCATGCAGCTCTGCAACAGGTTAGTGCAAGAACATTTATATTGCTTTATGTGTTTATTCTGTTAGCCAACACCTGAACCAGCCCGTCCAGGTCTTTGGTGTTCAGGATGTTCCCTCCTCGGGGCTAGGAGGGATAATTGACACTTGTCTGTTCCTTTTCAAAGGCAAAACAAAAGAAGAATGTTCTATATCGACCCACGCTGCCATCCTCAAACTATTGCAGTTGTGCAAACCAGAGCCAAGTACGGAAATTATGCAGTCTCTCTATCTCTTTCTCTCTATATCCGTCTATCTGTCTGTTATTCTGTCTGTCTCTTTCTATCTGTCTATTTCTATCTGAATGTCTGTGTATATGTATGCATGTATGTTTGTCTATTTATCTTTTATGTCTATCTGTCTATCTCTGTTTATGTTTTTCCATATGTTTGTATATCTGTCTGTCCTTATTTTTCTTTCTGTGTTTATCTGTCTGCCTTTCTATCTTTCTATCTGTTTCTTTCGGTCTATTGTTCTATACATCTTTCTGTCGGTCTCCGTCTATCTGTCTGTCTTTCTCTTTCTCTATCTTTCTATCTCTTTCTGTCTGTTTCTCTATCTTTTTATCTGTCTTCATCTTTCGATCTCTTTCTATCTGTCTTTCTCTCTTTCTATCCCTTTCTATCTTCCTATCTGTCTTTATATTTTGATCTCTTTCTATCTGTCTTTCTCTATCTTTCTATCCCTTTCTATCTTTTTTATTTGTCTCTTTCTATCTGTCTTTCTATCTCTTTCTATCTGTCTGTTTCTGTCTTACTATTCAATTCAATTTAGAATTGCTTTATTGGCATGAATGTAAAGATACAATATTGCCAAAGCTTAAAGCAGGAGGACAAATATAAACTGTAATAACTTCAAAATAAAAAATATGAAAATAAGCAATGTAAGAAATAAAAACGTGAACGTTTCAGACCACAGTGTTTAACATCTAAACACACAAACAGACAAACGGTCACTGTGGTAGACAGTAGGGAAGCATACAGTAATTCATACAGTACATGACACACACATACTGTACATAAATGAGTTTACTATCTCTTTCTTTCTATGCTACTGTTTCTCTGTTTCTATCTTTCTATCTGTCTTTCTATCTCTGTTTCTATCTTTATATCTCTTTCTATCTTTTTATCTGTCTGTTTCTCTATCTCTTTCTATCTGTCTCTTTCTCTCTTACTATGTTTCTTTCTATGCGACTTTCTCTCTCTTTCTATCTTTCTATCTGTCTTTCTATCTCTGTTTCTATCTTTCTGCCTGTCTCTTTCTTTCTATCTCTTTCTATCTGTCTCTTTCTATCTTTCTATCTGTGTTTCTCTCTTACTATCTCTTTCTATGTGACTTTCTCTATCTGTTTCTATCTGTCTTTATCTTATCTGTTTCTCTTTCTATCCCTTTCTATCTTTCTATTTCTCTATCTTTCTATCTGTCTTTCTCTATCTTTCTATCTCTGTTTCTCTTTCTATCTGTTTTTCTATCTGTCTTTATCTTTCTATCTGTCTTTCTATCTCTGTTTCTCTTTCTATCTGTCTTTATCTTTCTATCTGTTTCTCTTTCTATCTTTCTATTTCTCTCTTTCTATCTGTCTTTGTCTATTGTTCTATGCATCTTTCCATCAGCCTCTCTGGTTTTCTGTTTGTCTCTATCAATTTTTTTCTGTCTGTCTTTGTTTTTCTATCATGCCTGTTTTTTTCTGTCTGTCTATATTTCTGTCTGTCTGTCTCTCTATCCATCTTTCCGTCTCTGTTTTTCTATCTGTCTTTCTGTTTATCCTATGTCTGTCTCTTTATCTATATATCCCTCAGTTTGTCCCTTTCTTTTTATGCATCTGAGTCTATAGTTATCGTCTGTCTCTCTCTCTTTTTGCCCATCCCTCTATCAGTCTCTCTTTCTACATGGCCTGCCTGTCTCTCTTTATCTGTTCATCTCTCTCTTCCTGAAAAGTTTATCTATTCTAAAGAGCTTTATTGGCATGACTTTTTCAAGTATTGCCAAAGCACAGCAGATTAAATAAACTGAGTAAAATCAGTGTTTTTTTATATTATATATGTTTGATCTTGTTTATCTTATACACAAAACAAAAACAATTAGAATTCTGATAAACAAATATACAAATAAGAAAGAAATAAAGACTAATATGAGGATTAAAAAAAAAGATTATAAAAGACAAATCTCTCTATCTGTCTCTATTTCTATATGCCTGCGTCTCTATTCGCTTGGCTCTCTATCTACCCGTCCCTCTCTCTCTCTCTGTCTTTCTTTATCTGTCCGTCTCTTTGCTGGTCAAGACTGACAGACCAAATGTGTTTTGTCCTTCAGTTATATCGGTGTACAGACGCTCCTCAAGCTTCCTCATGAGATGGACTTCAGTGGGAAGGATGTGAGCGGCGTCCTCTTCCAGTATCCAGACACTGAGGGCCGGGTGGAGGATTTTACTGCACTCGTCGACCGTGCTCACAAGGGTGGTGTATGTACCAAACATTTACAGTAACTTCAATAATAGCTCAAATTTTTGATGTGCATTTTTTTTTTAAAACTCCAATATGTTTTGTGCGTTAAGGCAAAACACTGCAGGTGAATAGGTTGAAAAAAAAAAAAAGCTGTATTAGTAATCGTCATAGTTTCTCAGCTAACCTATTTACATTTAAGAATGCAAACAGTCACAGTTTCTGGAAAGTAACCAAATTTTAGCACAAGCAACAAATATCTCTTATTCTACTGACTGATCAATCCACTGTTTGTGTGCGTGCGTGCAGTTTTGTGTACGGTGTGGTTTATTTATAAACTAATTCCGAGAGGATCTTTTAAATGAAGGGTGCATTACTTGATTTTAAAATAACTGAAGCTAACACGAGCTATCTATTATCTGTTATTTATTTATTAAACATCAGTGTTGAACAACTGAAATTAAAACACACACGGCCTAAAACCAACAGTGACTTTTTTTTTTCTTATAAAAAAGTGAAAATAAATAACCTGCACTTTTGGATCAAGCGCCTGCCTTGTGTGTAGCCGTGCATTGATATACTCCAGCGTGCTGTTTGTGTTGCTCTGTAATAACACTTCCGAATGGCTAGCTGGCAGCAGGTTTTTATGTTCCTCTGTGGGGAGTTTCTTCACCGGTTTTTTTTTTCTGAATGCTACCTTAATGTACAAGAAAACTTAACTCGCTCATTCGCGGACGTGCAACAACTTTAATCATAAGTTAAGCACAAAACAGCCTCCACGGGACTCCACACTTATAAACACTTGCTCCAACCGGCGCTCTGCTGTCCCGCGGCTCTACGTGCCACTCACGAGTGTCAACGCAATCAAACCAACCATTCACAGAGCTTGCGCTATGCATCTTCACAACGTGTAGTTACATTTTTGAGAGGTGCGTAAGTATGCAACTGCGCGAGGGCTGCGCTGGACCATACGAGTGCTCTCGATATATATCAGTCTAAACAGAGTGGGATCACGTGACAGTAGCGAAAATAATCGAAAAAATCAACCTGGGAAAATGAGATCGACTATAAGTTCTTAATGTCGATTTCGATTATTTTTCGATTAATCGGCCAGCCCTTGTGTCTATAAATGCTACTCATATGGAAATATACGGCGCATTGCAGGAGAAAAACGTTATTTTAAGAACTTTACCTTTCAATTAAAATTCACTGACACTCTTAAACACATAAATGTTACACTTAAACACTTTATGAAACCCCAAAATATCGTATCATTTCATAATTTTGGGGTGAAATAAATACCCTTTTCTTTTGATGCACATATGCATTACAGCATCCCCCGTCAGACGTGTTCTAAGCAGCAGACAATTATTTTTTTTATTTTTTTTCCTCTTCTCTAAAGGCTCTGGCCTGCTGTGCCACAGACCTGCTGGCGCTCTGTGTGTTGCGTCCTCCGGCTGAGTTTGGAGTGGACATCGCCCTGGGCAGCTCTCAGCGCTTCGGTGTTCCTCTCTGCTACGGAGGTCCCCACGCTGCCTTCTTTGCAGTCAAAGAAAATCTGGTCCGCATGATGCCAGGCAGGATGGTTGGAGTGACCAGGTGAGTCTGACTTTTCATGAACCTGATTTCACCAAGTAGGACATGTTCCTGGATTAACATCTATGTCAGAATCAGAATTAAGGGATACGTTTACAGTTCATGCTAAGCTTAGGCTTATGGTTAGGCTTATGCACTTCTACATTAACTATTGTTCCCCTCTGATTTTGGGTTAATTTACAGTTATGGTTGGGTTTAGCGGTAGGGAGTAAGTATGGAATCAACAATCCCTTACTTCACCTTCAGTTGATAACTAATTTAGTTATAGGAACTACCCACATAGCAAAATTCCTCTGGCCCACACAATTAGCTTTTGCTTGGTCCACATGCTGCAGTGAATTATGGTACATGACTGGATCAAGTCTGGCTTCCATACAAGGGCCAAACATGGACCATATCTGGGCCAAGACTCAGCCAAGTTAATAACCCGTAACTGGGCCTGAACTGGGCCAGATATGTTGGTGTTTCACGACTGCAATGAATTTGATAAACCCATGAGGCGTTTTACTTTATGGGCGTGCGTTTTTTTGGTAGACCTTTTTCTTTACTCAAAAATAATTTATATGTATTTCAAAAGTGGCCCAAACTTACTGTATGTGGCCCACGTATACATTTTTAACATCTGGGCCAAATACTACATTTGATATCTGGCGCCAGTCTTGGGTGTCGCCTATAAGACGGTGGCACCTCTGCCAAATACAGGCCATGTTTGGCCCACATGCTGTATGCCAGAGCCGAATGAATGCCTGCTGTGCCAGCTTGATACCAAATCTGGGCCAGAATTCTTTGCTACCTGGGTAGTCACTGCAGAAAGGATGATTCATAAATTGTGCTAGTTTTTCCAGGTAATTCTGATTTTTATACTCCTGAACATATTAGATTCAAACAGTGTTTTATTTACAACAAATAAATACGTTTCACAAATTCTGCACATTAATTAAATTCACAACTTTGCATGAAAACAGTGTTAATGTAGTGTTTATAAATGGTCAAATGTGTCCCGTTAAAGAGATGCAGCTGGCAAGGAGGTGTATCGTCTGGCTCTTCAGACACGAGAGCAGCACATCCGCAGAGACAAAGCCACCAGCAACATCTGCACAGCTCAGGTACAGCTGAACACACCTGGGCAAACACAAACACTCACGCCACAGTTGAAGTCAAAAAGTGAAAAAAAAAATTCTATTAAATATTTCCCAAATAATTTGTAACAGAGCAAGGAATTGTTCACAGTGTTTCCTATAATATTTTTTCTCCTGGAGAAAGTCTTGTTTTATTTCAGCTAGAATAAAAGCAATTTTTTTTTTTTTTTTTTAAACCATTGTAAGGTCAAAATTATTAGCCCCTGTTAAGCCATATTTGTATTCGATTGTCTACAGAACAAACCATCGTTATACAATAATACAATTATTTGAGACAATGATTTGCATAATTATCCTAACTTGCCTAGTTAAGCCTTTAAGATGTTACTTTAAGCTGAATAGCATCTTAATAAAATATCTAGTCAAATATTCTGCACTGCCATCATGGCAAAGATAAAAGAAATCAGTTATTAGAGAAGTCATTAAAACTATTATGTTTAGAAATGTGTTGAGAATCTCTGTTGGGGAAAATATATACAGAGAGGCTAATAATTCTGACATTAACTGTATATTAAGGCTGAACTCAACTGCAATGTTGAATTTTCAGGCTCTTCTTGCCAACATGGCTGCCATGTACGCACTGTATCATGGTTCTCAAGGACTGAGGCACATCGCAGAGAGAACCCACAATGCAACACTGATTCTCGCTGAAGGCAAGTTGGAGAACTCACGATTTATTCTTATGTTTAATGAGAATAGGGTATATGCAGGATGAATTTTAATCTTCAGTAACCCAGTTAAGCTTTGAAACAAGCGGTGAATGAATGCCAAATTCCTCCTTCAGAGATGAGGCTTTTTATCAATGTTTACATTTTAAATAAGTTGTAAGAGGAGTGTGATGCACTGAAAATGAATAAACTGAATGAAATGCAACCTGAAATCTCAAACAGTTTTAAGGGTGCTTTCACACTTGGTTCAATTGCCTGGACCGTACCCAAGTTCGATTGTCCCCCTTTGCCACCTTATCAGTTGGTTTGTGTTCACACTGTCTTTTTTCCTTCTGAACCCCGGTACGCTTGCGTCATCAAGTTGCTGTTTTGTGTACAGCCAAAATGGAAAGACGTCCGCACTCCGCACATCGTAGTCGTTTCACTTTTACTGAACCTTTTGGTTTTGGACATACAGTAAGCCACTCGCGTCTATCTGCTGCAATAATAATATAAACATTCAGAACATCACGCGATGTCTGCAGAAGCTGTTTTTGGAGGAGACAAGCAGACATTCACTGTTTGTACTGGGTCAGTCCCGCTTGTCGTCAAGGTGACATACACAGACACACCCGAAAACATGACGGACCCAACTGAGATACGGATGTGTCATTGTGCCGTGACTGTTGTTCAGTGAAGTGATTGGTGGTCTTTGAAAGGTGAGTTGTTTTTTGTTTATTTTAATATCCTGATTACACAATTCCGTTGTCTCACAATGACACATCCGTACCTCAGCTGGGTCCGTCATTTTCTTGGGTCCTCTTGAAACATTTCCATTGTGTTATGGAGATGTTTGCAAGTGTTTTGACCAATTTGCTGTGCGTTTCTTCCATTGTCTGTGTTGTGAGAATTTGCAACAGGTGTGCTGTCAAATTGATGAAGATCGTTTCTTAATTTGCTGGTGTTTTTTGTTATTGCATGTGCTTTCTTAAATTGCAGCGCGTTAAAGCTCTCTTGGTCAGCGTACGTACCAGAGTTCACATGAACCGTACCCCAGACCACCTCTTTCAGGCGGACTCTGGTACGGTTCACGGGTGCGCACCCGAGTTCAGAAGACGTGTTCACACTAGCTAAACATACCGTACTATGAAGTCAAACGAACCCGAGTGCGGACCAAAAGTGCTAGTGTGAAAGCACCCTAAGACGAGACTTGAAAATAGATTTTTTTTTTAATATAAAAATCAGCTGTCGTATTGGACATACAAGAAATAACCCATGTTTTTTTTTTGCTAAATGGTATAGACCCCACTCACTGTTTGTTCTGCACAATTCCTCTTCCAGTAAAACATATTCTACTGCACTGTCCTGCTTTTAATGACTGCAGAAGGCTTTTTAATGAAGTGAACTCTCTTATGGACATTTTTAGCAAAGAGTCATCGGGAAAATTTTGGAATTTTTATCATGTATTAGCGCTAATAATTGTATTTAATTCATTCATTCATTCATTCATTTTCTTTTCGGCTTAGTCCCTTTATTAATCCGGGGTCGCCACAGCGGAATGAACCGCCAACTTATCCGGCATTTGTTTTACGCAGCGGATGCCCTTCCAGCCACAACCCATCTCTGGGAAACACATTCATACATTCCCATTCGCACACATACACTACGGACAATTTAGCTTACCCAATTCACCTGTACCGCATGTCTTTGGACTGTGGGGGAAACCGGAGCACCCGGAGGAAACCCACGCAACCACGGGGAGAACATGCAAACTCCACACAGAAATGCCAACTGGCCCAACCGGGACCTGCCCCAACCGGGGATCGAACCAGCGACCTTCTTGCTGTGAGGCGAACGTGCTACCCACGCGCCACCGTGGCGCCCCAATTGTATTTAATTTCTGCATTTAATTTGTTTGTGGTTGTTAATTGTATTAAATGTTCTTGCCATGAAATGGCCTTTGTTGCTGACATGGCATTAAATAAAAATTCATCAGTAAGCCAGTTCAAGAACAAAATCGTTGTGTTTAAGATCCATTTTCTTTAAAAATGAATGATCTTCACTGCCTGATTGATATCCGATATAAAGTGGGTCTCAGTGTACAAGAAGCACTGCATTAAATTCAAATGTTAAAATATGAAAGTGTATTTACCCCAGTGTTTTCAATGGAGTTTCTGCGCTCGCCTGCTGCTAGTGACGGTGCTAGCATTTACACGGCCTTTCATCTCATTTTATGCTTGAACATGTAAATGAATGCTTAAGTCTATTTAACTGATTGTATTTTAATTACATTACAACATCCATGCTGTAAAAGAAACCTTATGAAATTGAAAATAGTCACATTTAGTAACCTTTCACTGGAAGTTTATTGGTAGGGGAAAAAAACACCCGCTTCGAATGTTATCACTCAGTTGAATGGTTAAAATCTGTAGTTATCAGCTGATAGATATGGGCCAGCAGGGGCCTTCTGCGCCTTCTTCTCAGAGTGCTGTTATCATCCATCCACATGGTTAATCGGCTTTACTAATGGGGTAAGGGTAGACGTTAATAAAATACAACTAATGGGAAATGTAAAAAATAACATAAGTAATAACTTCTGTCCGCAGCCGTATGTGATCTAGCTGATCTAACCAGTGGATGATAACAGCCTTCTGAGCTGTGCATATAGCCCATTGTGGTGATTCTGATTTGATTGTTGTGGTCGTGATAGGGCTGAAAAGAGCTGGGCACAAACTGCAGCATGAGAACTTCTTTGACACGCTGAAGATCAACTGTGGTGTTGCTGGAAAAGACATCTTGGAAAAAGCCACGCAGCGGGAGATCAACCTACGGTTGTACAGCGATGGACTGGTGAGGAATTTACTGTATAAACACTAGAATATTAAAATGAACACTGCATGCTGTTTTAGTTTAGTTTTGTGGTTTTTTATTTGTTGGTTTTATTTCTTTTTCTGTTTCATTTATGTAAAATTGTATAATAATTATTTATATATAGATGTTTTTGGAGGTTTATATTATGTATTTTTTTTTATTTAATTCATTTATTTTTATTTTATGAATGTATTTAATTTACTTGTGTTTTTAATTCACTTATGTATTTTATTCATTTGTTGTTAATTCTCTTAGAATTTCCTTATTTATATATTTGTTTTCTGAAGTTCTTAATTTGTTTTTGAAAAAATGATTTTATTTATTTTGTTATTGTTTTGCTAATAATTTAGTTTTATCTGTCTGTCTCTACCTACCTACCTACCTATTTATTTTTATATGTTATGTCTTTTCTGTTTATTTCCTTCTATTTTTGATTGCTTGTTTATTTTATTAATATATATTAAGTTATTTTTTTATATTTATTTATTTTTAGTTTTGTGGGCAGTGTTTATTATTAGTTTATTTAGTTTATTATTATTATTTATTTGTTTGTCGTTTTTTTGTCTAAGAATTTCCTATTTAGATATCTGTTTTCTGAAGTTGTGTTCATTTGTTTTTGAAAACATTTTATGTATTTATTTTGTGTTATTTTGCTATTCACTTTGTTTAATCTTTATATATTTTGGTTTATTTTGTTGTCTTTATTCTGTTTATTTGCTTGCCTGTTTGTTTTTGTTTATTTTATATCTTATCTTTTATTTATATTATATATTTTTATAGTTTTTAAAATGTATTTAGATGTGCGTTATTTATTGTGATTTAATTTATTTGTTGTTTTTAATTTTGTCTTAGAATTTATTTTTATATTTGTTTTCTAAAGTTGTTTTCATTTTGTTTGTAAAAATTGTATGCATTCATTTTGTTGTTTTATTAATTTTTTGTATCTATTTTTATTTTGTTATTTTTCTTTATTCTGTTTATTTGCTTAAATTTTTGATTTTGTTTTTTTTGTTTTTGTTTGTTTTCTCTTCTTTTTTATTTATATTTTATATATATATATATTAGTTATTTTTAAAAGTGTATTTAGATTTATTTTTGTGTTTTAAGTCATTAATATTCTTTTATTTGTTTGTTTTTCCTAATCTTTTTGTCTTTGAATGTTTTTATTTATATATTCGTTTTCTGAAGTTGTTTTAAAAAATATTTTATTTATTTTGCCTTTTGTTATTTTGCTATTAATTTAGTTTTATCTATTTATTTTTTATTTATTTATTTACTTACATTTATGTCCTAGTTCAGTTTATTTGCTTCCATTTCTGATTGTTTGTTTGTTTGTTTGCTTGCTTGCTTTGTATAAAGTATTTAGCTGTGACTGATGTGCTTTTAGCTCGGGGTGTCTCTGGATGAAACTGTCACTGAGAGAGATTTAGACGACCTGCTTTGGATCTTCGGTTGTGAATCATCGGCTGTAAGTTTCCGCCAGCCTCAGGATCATTTTATATGAGGTCAAAATACTACTTTCCCCTATGTAAAAATACCTACCCCTATAAGATATCATCTTTTTTGACAGGAACTTATTGCTGAGAAAATGAGTGAGCGAACAAAAGGACTGTTGGCAAGCCCTTTCAAGAGAACCAGCAAATTTCTCACCCATCCAGTGTTTAACAGGTTTGTTTGCCAGTGTCTGTGACAGCTGCTGTTTTTAAAGGGATAGTTCACCTAAAAATGACAATTCTGTCTCCATTAACTGTTTTTTTTTCCATTTTTTTATTTTTTATAGTTATCACTCAGAGACCAACATTGTACGTTACATGAAGCGCCTGGAAAATAAGGACATTTCACTTGTACACAGTATGATTCCATTGGTAAGTTTACTGTTTTTTTTATTTATTATTATTATTATTATTATTATTATTATTATTATTATTATTATTAATTCATTTAATTTTATTTATTTATTTTTTAACTGTGTAATTTTTTTTATTATCTATTTTATCACTTTGAATTATTTTTTTATGTTATGTTTTTATTATCATTTATCACTTCAAATTATTTCTTTATTTTTTCTATCATTTAGAAATATTTTAACTGTAAATTATTATTATTATTATTATTATTATTATTATTAATAATAATATTTTAATTTAATTTTCTTCATAATTTTTACTGTATCACTTCGAATTAATTTTTTTTAAACTTTGTAATTTTATTAATTTTTTTCACTTCTTCGAATTATTATTTTTTTCTGTGTAATTTAATTTTCTATTTTTTTTTCTATTTTTTTTTTCTATGTATTTTTTTCTTTATTATTATTATTACTATTATTATTTATTCATTTTTATTTTTATTTTTTTTCTTCACTTGATTTTCATTTGAATGATTTTTTTGTTCAAAAACCTGACAACACACCTGTACAATTGAATGCAGGGCTCGTGCACAATGAAGCTGAACAGTTCCTCAGAGCTCATGGTGAGTCTGGATTATTTTTAGATCTATATCCAAACTCCATCTGTTTGTAGCTGGTATTGAAGGGATAAAATAATAAAACCAAAAATTCTGCCATCGTATACTCACCCTTGACATGTTCCAAACAAGTTTTTTTTGGACATGTTTATTTAAAGTGATCAGGATGAATGTACAACGCGCTTCCAGAGGTTTAATCTGAGGGAAGTTTTACAAAGAATGTACCGTGGGTTATAGTCCAAATGTACTATGAAAGCAAATTTTTTTTTTTTTTTTTTTCCACTGCTGTTCCCTTTGCATATTTTTCTGTGTTGCTGTATGACCCAATATGTGTTAGTTTTATTTATAATGCTATTTTATTTATTATTATTATTATTATTATTATTATTATTAAAAATATTATTATTATTATTATTATTATTATTATTATATATTTTTATTTGTGTTTTGCTGTAAATATTGTTTTATTTGATAATTGATTGGAGTAATTGATGTCTTGTGTTTTATTTATTTATTTTTGACTCTGTAACTCCCTTAATATGCATCAATAAAATTGGATGTTAAACCAAAAGCAAATCATAAACAATAATAGCTAATAGGTTATAGCAAGTACAAAAAAATTTTGAGAGCAAAATAATAATAAAAAAATTATAATCCTATATATAGATGAATAATGTTGGAAACCTGTAACCACTGATTCCATTATAGGAAATACAAACACTATAGAAGTCAATGGTTATAGTTTTCCAACATTCTTCAAAATATCTCTTCTGTTAAACAGATGAAAGAAACTCCAATAGGCTTTGAATTTGAATTAGAATTTTTGGGTGAGCTATCCCTTTAATACCAGGTGTAAATAGTGCATTGCCTCAGCGTTTCACTGTAACCTTTATTCAACAGCCAATCACCTGGAGAGAGTTTGCAAACATCCACCCGTTCGTGCCGCTGGATCAGGCTGAAGGTTATCAGCAGCTCTTCAGACAGCTGGAGAGGGACCTTTGTGAGATTACGGGATATGATAAAATCTCCTTTCAGCCCAACAGGCAAGTGTCCCAGCACGTGACTTCGGTTGCGCTATAGTGTTTTCATTTTAAAACACACAACTGTTGATAAGGTTTTACTCCTGGCATTTATAAACCTCGAGAGGTTTAACCCTCAAAAACTCAGATTCTTGAAAACAGAAAACCAAAGCAGAGACTGTTTAAAACAAAAGTGTGGCTGCACTCCCTGATTGGCTCTTCTAGATCCATCGGTGTCCTTCTCTGATTCGTCAAGCCTGTCATATAACTATTATACTGAATTTGGTTTATTTTGGTTTATTTTTAGGTGCTCTTTGCCTTTGTTTTGATAGGACAGTAGTTAAGAATTAAAGTTAAGGGGGTGGGGGTGGTCAAGAAAGGTAAGCAAGCTAAGATTTGAACTCTGGAATCCCAAATCACACTGCCCACAAGGCTATCAGAGCCAACTTTTTGCTTAATTTTTGTGACGCACACTCAAGTTCAAAGAAATTGAGGCCACAAAAAGACTATTTTAGACAAAAAAAACATTTTTAACTTTTTCAACTTTTTTAATTACATGTGAGTATACACAATTAAAAGTAAATTGAGTTTTAATAACCCATTAAGTTTAAGTTTTTAACCTATTACTATTCTGTATGACCAAACGTGTAGGATTATTTTAATGTTATTTTATTCAAATTACAAAAGTTCTGAGTATTTCTACCTTGATCGGCCATAAGAGTCTGTGCATTTCAGCATTTCCAATGCCTTTGAACATTTATATGTTGCCTAGCAACCTTTTGCTAATGAAAACAACTTTTCTTTAGACAGGTTTCATAAACATTTTTACTGTCATGGAAAAGTTGCTCTCCCGCTTGCTAAGCGAGACCCATTTGTTAGTGGTCTAGTAAAACCATTATAGGCTATATTTAAAAAAAAAATGAATTTTTAGAGTAATGACTTTATAAAATATGATGGGAGACATTCAAAATCTCAGAAGAAGCTTTGAATGTAAAAATGTTGACACACATCCAGTTTGGTACAGAACGGTCAGAATGACCTTTCTAGTAATGATTTAATTCTAGTAGTTGCAGAGTTATTATAGTTAACATATTACTGTGTTGGTGACAAAATGTATGATTGTGCTTGTACATCTCGCATGCACACAGTATATTACATGCTAACTAAATCTCTACGCAATGCAATTTAATACTAGGAAAATGTCATTTATAAGAAAAACTATTATAGTTTGTATTCTGTTTAAAAAGCTCCATATATTTTACTCTTATTTAAAGGGCACGATTCACCCAAATTAATTCAAAAAGGTTTAGAGCCACAGGACTGTGAATAAATAATAAGAAATGTTTTATTTTTGGGTGTCCCATTCCCTCTTAAATGTGACCACTTTTTTTTTTTTTCTCCTCAGTGCAGTTTATAAGTTATTTATACTGAATACAATTTTATAATTTGTGTTATTACATTGTGTTTATATTGTCTACAATTTTGTAAACAAAATTGTATCAGTTTTGGCCCATTTCCACTGGTACAGTATGGTATGATGCCTTTTTATCAGGCTTGCGTTTCCACTGCCAAATTGTACCAATGGTGGGCGTGATGTATGACTGAAAGTTTCAGCCGACATCATTCTCGCTCGAGGAAATGTCTACAGTAAAGCTGTACGGGTCGTTCACATATCATATGAGAAGCACTTCTCACAAAACAGATGCTTTATACACAAATACTTGTGTATAAATGTTCATTACTAACCTTTCCATGAACATAATTTGATTATAACTGCTGATCGATGAAATAGCCTGCTGTAACGTCTGCAATTATATGAAATAAATAAATAAATGCAACATGTATGAACACATACAGCGACTTACAGTCTCCGATATGTTACCAATTACAGAAAAACTATACACAGCTTACATTTAGTCCTTATTTGGGTTCAAAAACAACAAGCAACCTGTAGTCCACAGTCAGTGCAGGCCTCTCATCTGTATCTTTAATCTTCAGCAGCACATGTAACCTCTGTTAGAAAGTAATTCTGTCATTCAGTGTTCATAATAGTCCAAAAGGTGATGGTAATAGTTAAACATGGCAGTTTGTTCATGGTTTAGGTTGCTGAAAGAATCATTTGCTCCTATGCTCCATTATGGTTCGCTTTTGGTACAAAAATTGTATAGCTTTATCATGCATTTTTGGTCCAGTAGTGTAGATTTTTTAAATAATAATAATAATAATAATAATAATTATTATTATTATTATTATTATTATTTATTTTATTTTATTTTTTAAACGCAGTGGAAAACAGCCAAAACATTTTATTTTTATAATAGTGTGTTAAAACAAACACGCTTGCGTAAATGTAGCCATTTCAAACAGCTCTTGTGGTCTGTTTCATTCAGGTTTGTAGTGCTGATAAACAGTTTTGGGGGTGTGTTCGCAGCTGTACATTCTGCTTGGTTGACACATTAACTGATCATTAGCATACTGTACTGTTGCGCAAGAGTTTCCTGCAGCAATCTTTGTACTCAGAGACACAGCGGTTACATATACATGATGCTATTGATTTTTATTGGATTTTTTTATTTATTTTTTGTTTAGTGGCGCACAGGGGGAATATGCAGGCCTGGCTGCGATCAAAGCCTATCTGAACTCCAGAGGAGAGTCTCATAGAACTGTGAGTATCATCCTGAAGCAGCAATAAAAACCTCATGTTTGACCTTACAGGAAAAACATTTGACATTGAAGGATTAAGTTGACCTTTTGTTGACTTTTCCTAATCTTATGAGAAATGATTAAACAGAATTGTGATAGCACTCTTCAATTGGCCTGTGTTTTTAAAAAAAAAAGTAAGTAGCGCAAATAACAATAAACAAAATAAATAGTTTAATTGACTTGATATAAT
>CAIGQQ010033701.1:1861501-1891654 GCA_903798035.1 Danio albolineatus
ATATATATATATACACAATTATAATTTGATTAATTTGTTTAATGAGCACTGTTGCAGAAAACATTCTGCATTTTTTTTATATTAAGAAGCAAAATATATTAAGCTACACTGCAACGAGTCCAAATTTAAAGCAAATACTTTAGCATGTTGCATCAAACAAATTAATATTTTTTTTCAACTTAATTTATTTTAGCTTTCTGTCAATTAAAATTGCGTTCCTTTTTAAGTGTAACAAGTTTAATAAGTAAATTAAGCTCATCCAATAGCACTGAAATGACCCCACAATGTAATTTCCCAAATTTTATATTTGATTTCGACACAACAAAACCACACATTTATTATGGTTATTGTTCTTCTTATTTATTTATTTATTTATTTATTTATTTATTTATTATTATTATTATTATTATTATTATTATTATTCACAGTATACTTTTTTAATATTTATTCATTTATATTTTATAGATGCATTTAATTTTCATTAAATCATTATGGTGTTTTAATTTCTTTGTGGATTTACCATGGATTGTGTCTGTGTGTTTAACTGATGTGGTTTTAGATTAGTTTCTTTTTGTATACGTTTTCATTTAGTCATTCATTTAGCCGTTTACTCATTCATGTACAAAACATTTTATTATTTTATTTCTGTGGATTAAAATAAAAAAAATTATTAAACTGTTACAAATGAATGAAGCCCTTATTTCATCCCTGAAATAAAATTAAGAGCTATTGAGGTTTTGCGGTCATTTCATGTTTTTCTGACTTTTGTATATGGTGGAATAGGTAGACACAAGCTCATACAGATAATTATTTTGTATCCACACAACCATTAATTTTTAATTTTCATAGATTTCCACTTGTATCCAAATACCAAAAGTCCTCAAATATGTTCATTGTTTAGCTGTGTTTTGAGCTTGAGGAAAAAAAATGCTGAAAAGGCAAATTGATAGTGTGCACTGAAAGAAGATCAGCGATAAGAGCTTTTAGTCAAGTCATGGTAGTGTTTTGTAATCTGGCCTTTGTTTTTATCATCTCCCTAATAAGCAGATCCTAGATAGCGGACGCAGCTCTTAAAGCAGCCAAGGTTCAAACTGCCATGGTTGGGTAAATAGCCATAGAAAACAACCAGCGTGTTACAGGACTCCACTTCAGCACAAGACTCCATATTTGGAGATTTTTAAGACATGCAGTCCTTGGACGATCAGTTCTGACCTGCGGGAAATTGCATAATGTGTCAAGTGTTTGGGCCACTGTGTTCTTAGTTCAGTCTGGCACAGAGTCTCTTACGGCATTGCATTTCATTTTTACGTTTAAAACGACTAGATGAAGGTTAAATGTCAATTCGGCCTTCTGTAATTATATCAAAATGTAAATTTTGCTTGGTAATATGCATTGCTGAGAACTTAAAATGGACACATTTAAATGTGATTTTTCTAAGCATTTAATTTTTTCACCCTCAGATTTCAGTTTTCTAATAGTTTTCCAATCCTTACAAACGATACATCAATGGAAAGCTTGTTTATTAAACTTCTAGATAATGTATAAATCTGAAAATGTACTGTTATGACTGGTTTTGTGGTCCTGGATCATCTGCATCTTGACTTGAGGCACCAGACAAAAAAGGACTGCAGTATGCTTTACAGCAGTGGTTCTCAAGCTTTTTTCACCAAGTACCACCTCTGAAAAAAATTGTCTCTCCAAGTACCACCATAATGACCAGTATTGAAGTACAGTAGCATAGTAGGCCTAATTAAGCAGCTACAGCACTGCACAGTTTTAAAAAAGGCAGATAAATTCTTCTAATTAAGAATATTTATTATTGTCAGCCACGTAAATAAAAGGTTTAGCCTATTAAAATCAATTTACTGATTTTTTTTTTCACTTTAATTATTAAGGGATTCCTCCGCGTACCACTAAAAGGAAGCCCCGTACCACAGTTTGAGAACCACTGCTTTACAGAAGTATATTCACAACATAATACGCAACCGATTAGAAAAATAATTTGGTTAGGTTATTTTTTATTGATTTTTTTCAGTTTTTCAAACCAGAAAAACAACAATACAAACCCCTTACCCATACCAATCTAACAGCGGGATAGCGCTTACATTAACCGAAAATTGACAAATATACAATTTTACATGCAGGTTAAAATACAAAAACAAAACAAAAAAATAACAAAGTAAATAAATAAATAAGAATAAATGAATAAGATGGGTGACACGGTGGTGCAGTAGGTAGTGCTGTCGCCTCACAGCAAGAAGGTCGCTGGTTCGAGCCTCAGCTGGGTCAGTCGGCATTTCTGTGTGGAGTTTGCATGTTCTTCCCGTGTTCACGTGGGTTTCCTCCGGGTGCTCTGGTTTCCCCCACAAGTCCAGAGATATGCGGTACAGGTGAATTGGGTAAGCTAAATTGTCCGTAGTGTATGAGTGTGTATGGATGTTTCCCAGAGATGGGTTGCGGCTGGAAGGGCATCCGCTGCGTAAAACAAATGCTGGATAAGTTGGCGGTACATGCGTCTGTGGCGACCCCTTATTAATAAAGGGACTAAGCTGAAAATGAATGAATGAATAAATAAATAAGTAAAAATAAATAAATACGAATAAATAAATACAAATATACACGTATAACAATACATACCGTATGTAAATCAAATTATTTTACATTTTCCACTTATTCGATAAAAGGTTGCTACACCTTAAAGTATTTACTCTCTGACTCTCTTAATGAAAATCAGATTTTTTTTCCAGATAGAGACAAGACATAGTTTCTCTAATCCACTGAGCATGAGTGGGAGGACGAGAATCCTTCCGTTTTTAGCAAGATAGCTCTACGTGCCAATAAAGTTGAAAAAGCAATGGTTTTACATTTTGATGAAGGCAACTGTATTTCCTCTGAGGTAACCTCAAATAGTGCCACCTGTGGATCTGGTTCTAGCTTGTGCTGAAGAATCGCAGACAATGAATCGAATATTAACCACCAGAAATGCTCCAAGATAGGATAAAACCAGAGCATGTGAAATAAAACGCCTTCAGCATAATGACATCTGTTGCACAAAGAACCTATACCAGGAAACATTTGGGCTAATTTAGTCCTAGAAATATAAGCTCTATGCACTACTTTAAATTGAATGAGAGAGTGCCGGGCACACATTGATGATGAGTGCATTTGTTTAAGAATATCGTCCCACAGATCATCCAAAATCGAACCACAAGGGTCTTTTTCCTACGCACTCTTAAAGTTATCTGTAGATAAAGATGATTGGTTCAGAAGTAGATTATACAGTACAGAAATGGAACCTTCAACTAATATGCTAACCTCTTAAACTCTAGTGCTATTTTGGGATTTCCGCCTGGATTTTGTCTACCCAATTTTAAAAGCTTCCTAAATCTACATGCAGAGGAGTAAATGCAAAAATGTGGTATCATTTTAAAGAAAACCCTTTAAATTTTCAGAAAACACTGTTGAAAGTGATTAAAATAATTGTATATGTTGTCTGTGTTATCATAAACACTTAAAAAGAGGCGCTTTCCGTATTTTTTCTTTATAAACTGAAATTTAAAAGAGTACCTTTTAGGTTCTGTGTGGTCTAGGTTTCTGTAATTAATTTTTGGTGGTTCCTGCACATGCCAGTAATCATAAGAAAAACGAAAAATGCCTCTCATAATCTATGCAAAAGTTATTGTATTCCAACTGATGAGAGGTGCTATACCCTTTTTTATGTAATTTCCGCCTACCAAACTTGGAAAGTCTTCCATATCCAAATGCAGTGGTATAAATGACAAATTCCAGTGTTATTGGACAGAAAACCATTTAAATTTACAAAAGAAACTGCTGAAAGTAATAAATAATATTTGTTATGTTTTCTGTTTTATGATGAACCACTTCAACATTGGGCGCTTTTTTAAATTTTTTGTTCTAAAATGCTTTTTTGAAAATGTGTAGATAATCCCATAAGAGAATAAGACAACTCCAGACAGTTCTGCTTGAAACCAGCAGATAACAGCAAACACTAGGAAAAAGAATTTTGTCTCTACCATAGAGTATGCAAAGGTTATTGTAATTCAACTGAATATTGGGAAAATAACTTTTTGATCATTCATATCAAGTATGACATATTTGCTTCTGCATAGTTCTTACGTGATAAGAGCATGAGTTTCCATTACTTTCTCGTTTCTCCTTCCTATTTGTATCATAACATTATATCAAAGAAGTCAAAGTCAGCTTCTCCAAAACTTCCTCAGCTCCAAGAAAAAAAAGCTTATTTTGAGGCCGTCTTCTTTTTCTGCGCCATAAAAAACGCGGTGATTCATTCGATAACTGTTTGATATGTGAATATAATTCAGTAAAGGAACGCTAGAATCGTACATGTACAAGTCATAGCTCAAATAAAAGCTCTTGCCTGTCCATGTGTGTCATTTATAATGCATATAAAAATATGAAAATGGCAGCTCGGGTATCCAGTATTTTGTTGTGTAATTAAATGTTAATAACTTTTTTACAGTAAAATAAAAACCTAAGTGATGCATATGTGCATAAAATATAGCTTCTACGCTTTCAAACGGAACCACTTATAGGGGTCTTGGGCAACCCTGGACCTTTAAAAATGAAAGGGAAGTTGATGACATCACTGGACCCGATACCGGGTCTGCAGAGTTTAAGAGATTAAGAAAATTATTTAATCAAAACTGAAGCTAAAGCCTAGCCACCTCATACGCTGACCATTCAACAGCTTAGTTCATGCACAGCAGGATAGGTGAAATTTAAAATGTATTCAATAATAACAAATTAAACCGTGATTTCTCTTTTTCTAGCCAAAAAGCATGATAGACTAATTGTTGTGTAATGATTTTAATTGATTTCAATCTCTCTTTGTCAAAGTTTGAGCTCTGAATAAGCAGCAGCATTTTTGAAGACCATCTTTTATTATATAAATGTTCATTAAATGCATTTAAAGCCATTTAGAGTCACCTAAAATACAAGTTGAAATGAGTGATTAATGAAGAAAGAGTAATCTTGTTGCAGTTAAAGTTTAATTGTTAAAGCTTTAATGACAAGTTGAATCAACAATACGTTAGTCTGTGTGTTGAATGTTATTTCTTTTTTCCCAGGTCTGTCTCATCCCCAAATCGGCTCATGGAACAAATCCTGCCAGCGCTCAGATGGCGGGCATGAAGGTTCAGGTGGTGGAGGTGGATAAAGACGGCAGCATTGACGTGTCTCACCTTAAAGCCATGGTTTGTACAAAGATTCAAGCATTACATTGTGCGTTAACTATCAACAGGAAGCTTTTATCTTCAGTTTGAGAGCTGTTTGTTTACACTGATACACTAGCCTGTGATAACATTTATCAGCTCTGTAATTTAGCACTCCAGTCAAGTATATTAAATATTAAATGTGAAAGAATTATGTTGCTTTATAGTAGAGATTCAAAATGAAACCAGTTCTGTAGTGTTTTATATGTGTAATTTTGGTCCTGGGTCATCTGCATCTTGACTTGAGGCACTCCACTATATCAGCAGCGCATGATAAAGTCATTTACAGATTTATATTCGATTTGTTTACAGATTTAGATAGCTTACAAAGTCAGCTAAAATTAGTTTAGAATATGTAAACCGCAGTTTAAAGGTGGGTCGCACCAACGAAGATTAATCTTTAATCTACATTAAATCAAGGTTTATATAATAATACTCCTACATTAAACTTTAAACTTGTAAACTTGTTATTGAGGAGGTCTAATGATGCTTAAAGTCTTTTTCCTTTTTTTATACGAAATAATGATTGATTTAAAAATACATTTTTCCTATTTGGAAAAAAGATTTCAAATGCTAAGATTTTCTTTTATTTAAGTCAGGGCTGGCCAAACATTTTCGTATGAAGGGCCAAAAACCAAATGTGGTTGACAGCTGTAGGCCGAAGATAAATGTATATATCCAAAAAGGCAGCAACATCAAATCTCCAAAGATGCTAAATGTATTAAATTAAAAAGGCTGACACAAAGTGTGTAACTTTTCGAGCCTCCGGCTTTTCATCAGACAGTGTTGATCACAATCAGTTGCTCCTTTTTGTACACTTCCGGATCGCATGCTATCCTATCACATAACAAAAAGACAAATATACATGTATACACATTTCTAAATCACTGTTTTATATTTGTAATTTTGGACGTCAGCAAAGAAACGTCCAAGTTTTTATGCCTTTCCTTTGCAGCCTTGAGTTCATATTTTCATATTAATCTTAATGAAATTGAAATAATAGAATAAATTGAAAATATAAAGTAAAAAAATAAATAGAAAATATAAAGTAAAAAAACAAATTAAGTTCACCCAAAAATGACAATCCTGTCATCATTTACTCGCCTTCATTTCAAACCTGTTAAATCGTTTGAAGTTACTGTATGTTGGTAACCAAACCATTTGTTGCTTTTACTAATATTTTACTATTATTTTGCTATAGATACATACTAGTATTCAGCTTGCAATTTATAGACTTAATTAGGTTAACAAGGCAAGTTCTGTTAACAGTTTTACATTTAAAAAAATAAATCAACACCAGCGACACTAACAACCACAACTTCATTTGTGTTTTGCTTGAGGCTTCTGGGTCTTTAGTTGTGTCTGATTAAATGTTAAAAGATTTCTCCTATTCCTTAGGGAGAATTAAACGCATTATTATTAATGTTCTCCCATTCCTAAGGATTAATAAAACACATTATTATTATTATTATTATTTGTTTTTTCAGGTGGACAAACATAAGGCCAACCTGGCTGCCATAATGATCACGTACCCGTCCACCAACGGAGTGTTTGAGGAGAATGTGAGTGAAGTGTGTGAGCTCATTCATGAAAATGGAGGACAGGTGTATCTAGACGGGGCCAACATGAACGCTCAGGTGAGGTGAACAAAAAAAAAAGAGCAAAATACTACATAATTTGTCCATGTAAATATCTATGTTCATCCCTTTATACCCAGCTTTCATCATTTGATTCATTTGATCAATTTATTGCTTTTGTTGGCAAAACTCAGTATGCACTAAAGTGATAATAAGCCATTATTTACAGTTTTTAAATGAGAATTTAAGCTCTATTTATGATTTTATCAAACAAGAAAGCTGTTAAATGCATTCATGTGTACAAACATTTACACAATTTTATTTTATTTATTTATTTATTTATTTTTCGCTTTCATTGTCTTCAACCCTTGGCTTTTGTAAAGTGCCGTTACTTTTGAATTGTCCAATAAAGGAAAACAAAAAATCGTTTGACGCTCTAACACTTGAGGCAAATCACTTGAGTTAAAATCTGATATCAACTTTGGTTGATATATTTGCACAGTGTAAACCAATCAAAAGCTTGCTCAAGCAGTCGTCATCCAGTCAGGAGCTTGCTCTGGTGGCCGTCATCCAATCAGGAGCTTGCTCAAGTAGCAGTCATCCAATCGGAAGCTTACTCTAGCAGCAGTCATCCAATCAGGAGCTTGGTCTAACGGCCGTAATCCAATTAGGAGCTTGCTCTAGCGGCAGTCATCCAATCAGGAGCTTGCTCTAACGTAATCCAATCAGGAGCTTGCTCCAGCAGCCCTCATCCAATCAGGAGCTTGCTCCAGCGGCCGTCATGCAGTCAGGAGCTTGCTCTGGCGGCCATCATCCAATCAGGAACTTGCTCTAACTGCCGTAATCAATTCAGGAGCTTGCTCTGGCAGCCGTCATCCATTCAGGATCTTGCTCTGGTGGCCGTCATCCAATGATGAGCTGGCTCTGGCGGCTGTCATCGTATCAGGAGCTTACTCTAGCGCAGTCATTCGATCAGGAGCTTACTCTAGCGCAGCCATCCATAAAGGAGCTTACTCTAGCACAGGGATCACCAATCTCGGTCCTGGAGGTCCGGTGTCCTGCAGAGTTTAGCTCCAACTTGCCTCAAAACACCTGCCTGGATGTTTCAAGTATACCTAGTGAGAGCTTGATTAGCTTGTTCAGGTGTGTTTGATTAGGGTTGGAGCTAAAATCTGCAGGACACCGGGCCTCCAGGAACAAGTTTGGTGACCCCTGCTCTAGCAGCAGTCATCCAATCAGGAGCTTGCACTGGCGGCCGTCATCCTATCAGGAGCTTGCACTGGCGGCCGTCATCCAATCAGGAGCTTGCTCTGGCGGCCGTCATCCAATCAGGAGCTTGTTCTAGGTGCAGTCATCCAATCAGGAGCTTGCTCTAGCGGCAGTCATCCAATCAGGAGCTTGCTCTAGCGGCAGTCATCCAATCAGGAGTTTGCTCAAGTGGCTGACAACCAAACAAGAGCATGCTCTTGTGGCGATCATAACTGGTTCTGATGGACTCAGAAATGAGTCCATGCCATTTTTCAGCCTCAAAACAAAATCCATGTCAGCCATTTTGCAACAAAACTGGAGAGATTTTGCTTCTGTTGTGAAGCGTTTCACGTGCGACTGGTGCGAGTCAACTTAATGTTCAAGCATTTATTGACGTGCAAATAGCTTGATTATTGGATTGTCTTTACCTTACAAAATACCTTGCATGATGTTTTAGTTATGAATACACTAAACCAGCAATTAACAGTACATGAACTTACTGGCTTTGCTTGGGTAATGTTCTACACCTTTCTACATTAACAACAGCAATATTAATCAAATCAGTATTAATAGAAGCTGAGATGTATTCATAGGTTGAAGCATTTAAAATTTTAACTTTTTTTTTTTTTTTTTTTTTTTTTTTTTTTAATTCAGGTTGGATTATGTCGACCAGGAGACTACGGCTCGGATGTTTCACACTTAAATCTCCACAAAACCTTCTGCATTCCTCATGGTGGTGGTGGGCCTGGGATGGGGCCTATCGGAGTGTAAGTGTCTGATCACTGCAAAACCTGCGGCCTGTACCATGATGGTGGCTCAACTAACTCTAAACCAAAGCTTTTGTTGGTGTTATAAGTCTCTGATCGTCAACTTTTTCACAATGTTAGTGTGCAAACAGCCAATCAAGTACTTTTAAAGATAGAAAATATCACTAAAGATTTGCTCAAATATGTAATGGAAATGCTCAAAAAAAAAAAACTGTGAAATGAGGCCATTTCTGTTTGTTTTGCAACTAAATTTATCCTCTCACAGTAAGTCTTTCCAAAGTCTTTATTAATTCTAAATCTATATTGCAAGCTATCATTTTATTAACATTTATTCATTTTTACTGAAAGCTTATAAAACTAAAATGCATTAAGGATATAATCATTATATAAATCATATAAAACCATTAAAATAAACAATTTATTTTATAAATAAAGTCATATTCGCTAAAAGCCAGGTTAGTTTATCTTAAATGTATTACTCCATAGGGGACTTTTATTTTGGAGCAAGAGAAACTGGGGGAGTGGCTTTATTCCATCACTTTGCTCACAGCTGATTGGTTTGTGATCTCTGAACCAGAATATAACCTTTTTTATGTTACTATGGAGATGAACTATAACCATAAACCAGGACACTTCATGGTCTCTTAAACCTCAAGTTTGTTCAAACTAAACTGAAACTTATCTTGCTAACCAGCTAATCCAGCTCTATGGTACAGCCCCCCCGTTCTAGATAATCGACCACAGACGCGGATCTGCTGACTTCAGTTAACCCCCAATGATTTATTTCATCCAGGAAACAGCATCTTGCCCCCTTCCTGCCCAGTCATCCAGTGGTGAACATGCAGTCCAGCAATGCAGGCAGTTCTCTGGGCACCATCAGCGCCGCTCCGTGGGGCTCCAGTGCCATCCTGCCCATCTCATGGGCTTATATTAAGGTCAGCACGTAATCTGCGTCTTTTTTTTTTTTTTTTTTTTCAATTATAATAAAAATGCACCAATAACAAAAATGACCAGGGCCGGACAAAACCTCAGATCTTTTTTTTATAGCTATTTCTGTGCAGAATTTTGTTTATAAAAAATCTGCAGATTTAATACGGAATGTTTTTGCAAGTATAAGACATGAAAACCTAACACAAAGTAAAGAATTGACATTCAACAATAATAAAATGAAAATTAAATAAAATAAAAAATCCCATTAGAACAACTTGTTTGGTTACGAAAGGTCCCGTGAAGTGCTTTTAAACATGCATTTTTATTTAGTGTTTAGTGCCACGAGAGGGCGGGACATAGAGTAGCTCCTCCCCTTTTAAAAGAAAACAGCCAATAGGGTTTTGTTTTTATCACAGCTCTGCCAGTAGGTGTTTGAGCTCAAGCGCATCAAATGAAAAGCAAATGAGAAGGGGTGGGGCATGTCAGATACTGGAGAGCATTTGATTGGTTAGGATTTGATGAGAAACTGAAGTATGAGATGACATGGAAAAATGTTGATCCATTTAAGCAGAAATGACAAACCACAAGCTTTGGATATTTATGTCTTCTAAACACATTTTGTCATTGTTTTGGAACACACGTGCTTCATTTTAATTTCATGGGACCTTTAAGGCTACAGCAGGTCTCACATGTTTAATACATTTACTATAAGACAGAAAACATTACTTTACAAACGATAAATTATTTAAATATTTGCACATTATACATTCATTCATATTCTTTTCGGCTTAGTCCCTTTATAATTCAGGGGTCGCCACAGCGGAATGAACCGCCAACAAATCCAGCATATGTTTTACACAGCGGATGTGGGTGGCCTTCCAGCTGCAACCCATCACTGGGAAACATACACACACACACGTCTTTGAACTTTGCACCCGGAGGAATCCCATGCAGACACGGAAAACTCCACACAGAAATGCCAACTGACCCAGCTGAGGCGATTGTGCTACCCACTGCGCCACCGTGACGCCCGCATATTGCATAATAATACCGTAATTAATCTAAAAAGTGATTAAATATATATTTACACAAATGTAAATGAATAGATTGATTGATGGGCTCAAACATCTGTGGACATCAGTGGGCACAGATTCTGTGTGGGCCTGCAAATGAGCAATAATGAATCCTTGTTACTTTTTAAAAAGCCATTTTATATCGTGTTGGAGAATTCGGCGTAACGATGTTAAGATGGATATATTGGTATTGGAATTTGTACAATACCATTATTGTATTTGCATCTTCTTTAATTATATGATTACATTTAAATGAATTTTAGATTATGGAAGAGGCCATTTAATGGAATAGTTAACCCAAAAAATAACATTTACTCTCCATCAATTGGCTCCAAATATTATGCCCTGTTGAACACAAACACAAAAGAAGTTATTTTGAAGAATGTTGGGTACTAGTGGCCATTAACCTCCACCGTAGCAGAGGAAAAAATGCTTAATTATTAAAGACTTCCAGCAGTTCATTCATTAATTTTCTTTTCAGCTTTGTCCCTTTATTAATCTGGGGTCGCCACAGCGGAATGAACCGCCAACTTACCCAGCATATGTTTTTACGCAGCGGATGCCCTTCCAGCCGCAACTCATCACTGGGAAACATCCATACACACTCATTCACACACATACACTAGGGACAATTTAGCTTACTCAATTCAACTCTACCACATGTCTTTGGACTGTGGGGGAAACCGGAGCAACCGGAGGAAACCCACGCGAACATGGGGAGAACATGCAAACTCCACAGCCGACAGCGCTACCCACTGCGTCGCCTATTTCCAACAGTCTTTAAAATAATAGTTTGCACTTAATAGAAGAGTAAACGATGAGGAAGTTTAAATTGAGTGTACTACCCCTTTAAGGGTATGTTCAGTATTGATGATTATGAAAACCTAAATGGTTCTAACAGTTTATGCATTTCTAATTTTATTTCTCCATTAAACAGATGATGGGTTCAAAGGGTCTTGCTCACGCTACAGAGGTGGCCATCCTTAATGCCAACTACATGGCTAAAAGACTGGAAACCCACTACAAGATTCTTTTCAGGGGCACCAAAGGTTGGATTTTTTTCCCATGATCTTTTTGTATTCTGAAATGTTGGTCTGAAATGTTGATTCCTGATTACGTTTGCATTCGCAGGATTTGTCGCTCATGAATTTATTTTGGATGTGCGGCCTTTTAAAAAGACAGCAAACATTGAGGCAGTCGATGTAGCAAAAAGACTGCAGGACTACGGTAAGCAGACCTGTAAAAACATGGAGTTTCTGCACATATTTATATTTATTTATTTTTATTTATTTTTTCAAATTCAATAGATGCGTCCCAAATCGCATATTTATGCACTATTCTACGCCATTTTGTCGTGTAAATAGTGTAAGTAATGTGTTCACACTGAAAACTCTAAAAATAATAAGTGCACTTTAATTACCCGGATGATGCACTCATTTAACCGGTAAAATGAAGTGTGGAATGATGGACACTTCACCAATCAACGGCTGCAGCTTTCCTCTCCCGATGGTGAATCCGGTTATACTCATGGCAGGTATTATTTGGTGCTTTGGTCATTTATTTCACAAAAATTGGCAACCGTCAAACATCATCAGGGAAACGGTTTGAACTTCTGCTTAGTAAAAAAAACATTTGGGTTCCATTTTGGGACGACACTACATACATATACTATGCTGTTGTGCCATTTGGGATGTAGCTAAGGTTTTTGAAAACCTGAAGAAAGAGCTGCAGTAGGTGATTGTCTTCAGAAGCTTTTTTTGTTGTGCTGGTTGAAAGTCTCTTCACAGTCCAATAGTACTGATTAAAGTAAATGATCTAAATGTATTTATATGTATTTTTATATTTGGGTTAAGGCATAAGACTAAAAATGTTCATCCAATTAAATATTGTCAGGCCGACATTTCCCATAAGTCTGATAATTAACTTTTATATTCATTTTTGAACAATGACAGCCTGTGACGCGCTCCCTATACTGTTTACCGTACTACTCTATATAATCGGAAATAGCATGCAAGTCTGGCTCAGTAATAAGTGTAATTCCTGCATGCCGCCGACCAACCACTAAGCATGCATTAGTGGCTTTAGGACAAAGCACTTGAGAGAGTGAGACCAGCGATCCTTGCACGCATGTAATATTGCACATTATAAGAAGTTTGGCTTGCTACACAACTGAAAACGTGCTAGATATAATCGTTTTTCATTTGTAATTGTAGCATTATAAATTACTCTAAAGTTTTCTAACTGGCGAATGACAAAATCTAGTGGGTTTCTGCCATCTTTAATGTGTGCATTGTGATTTCAGGAGGCATGGCTTTAGATGGCAGGAGAGGGATTGTGTTTTAAAGAGATTATGCTAACGGATAGCATTTAGGCAGGTCTCCTACTGCACCTTTAAGAAAATAATTTTTTCAGTGTATTTAGTTGTCAAATTATCATGTAAAACCACTCATAAATCAACATTTGAATACATTTATTTACTTGTTTATTTATTTAAATGGGGCAGGTTTTCATGCACCCACAATGTCGTGGCCTGTGGCGGGAACTCTGATGATAGAGCCCACAGAGTCGGAAGATAAAGCAGAGCTGGACCGCTTTTGTGACTCTTTGATGGCCATCAGACAGGAGATCGCAGACATCGAGGAGGGACGCATGGACTCCAGGG
Organism: Danio albolineatus; assembly: GCA_903798035.1. Taxonomy (NCBI): domain Eukaryota; kingdom Metazoa; phylum Chordata; class Actinopteri; order Cypriniformes; family Danionidae; genus Danio; species Danio albolineatus. The sequence goes on from CAIGQQ010033701.1 coordinate 1,875,011, forward strand.
TCAATCCTCTGAAGGTCAGTGCCTTATACCCTTAACCCAGAACACTGCTTTGATCATGTACAGTTGAGGGCAAAATTATTAGCCCTCCTATTCAATATTGATTCCTTTTCAAATATTTCACAAATGATATTTAACGGATTGAAGAAATTTTCACAGTATTTCCTTTAATATTTTTTCTACTGGAGAAAGTCTTATTTGCTGGAATACAAGCAGTTTTTCATGGTTTTAAAACAAGTTGAAGGTCAATATTATTAGCCGCCTTAAGCAATATCCATCCAATATGTCCAATATGTCCACCCAATATATACATCCATCATATGTCCAATATATCCATCATATCCATTCATCCAATATATATCTAAAATATCCATCCATCTAATGTCCAATATATCCATCGATCCAATATATCCAGTGTATCTAATATATCCATCCATCGAATAAATCCATCCATCTTTCCAATATTTCTATCCAATATGTCTAATATATTCAATATATCTATCCATCAAATATATCTATCATATTCATACAATATATCAGTCCACTCATCTATCCAATATATCAATCTATCCAATATATCAATCCATCAAATATGTCCATCATATGCATCCAATATATCCATCCAACATATCCATGCATCTTATATATCCATCCAACATATCCATCCATCCAACATATCCATCCATCCATCCAATATATTCAATACAACCATCCATCTAGTATATCCAATATGTCTATCGATCCATCCATCCAATATATCCAATACATTCAATATGTCCAGCCATCAAATATATCTATCATATCCATCCAATATATCCGTCCACTCATCAATCCTATATATCCATCTATCCTAGGTCCAGTATATCCATCCATCTATCCAATATAGCCATCATATCAATGCAACATATTCAATATCCATCCATCAAATATATCCATCATATCCATCCATCTAATATATCCATCCATCCAATATATTCAATATATCCATCCATCCATCCATCCATCCAAAATGTCCTGTATATTCAATATCCATCCATCCAATATATTCAAAATATCCACCCATCCAATATGTCAAGTATATTCAATATCCATCCATTCAATACATCCATCCATCATAATAATTATAGATATTTGCTTATATGTTAATAAATGTACATTTTAAAGACTGACTGACATCAGGAAATTTCAGATTTCTCTATAACTCTAGAACTGACCTAAACTCTGGATCCTTCTGTAGCTGCTGTCACTTTAATATGATCTTCCATGTTTTTTCCAAAGATGGCTCCTCACTCACTGGCCTGTATTACATCCAGCACATGGGACAGACCGTACCCCAGAGAGTTTGCTGCTTTCCCCATGGTGCATACCCTACATCCAGATTCAAATATCTTTTTTTTTTTTTCTGTACTCAATTTTAAAATGACTGCATCTTATTTTTACCCCTTTACTCCAGCCTTTCGTTAGACCCGAGACCAAGTTCTGGCCCACCATTTCAAGGATTGACGACATCTATGGAGACCAGCACCTGGTCTGCACATGTCCACCAATGGACGTCTACGAGTCTCCATATGAAGAAAGAGCTTCCTCGTGACCAAAATGAACCATTCCAGTCAAAATATGATCATCGGTACGTTTCCTTTCGCAAACAATGCACAAATAGCTGGCCTGTCCTCCTCTGTTACTCTACTAAATCCAAATCTGATTCCGATACTGTAATCGACCTGTATAGGGGGGAGGGGGTGCGCTTCTTTTTTTTTTTGTTGTTGTCATTTTTATATTGTTCGCTGTATAAAACAATATTTGGGTGTTTTTGGGCTGTACGTAGTCTTAACTTACTGCCACTGTTCTCAAACATTAACCCTAATTTCAAAGATGTAATGTACGTTTTCTAATTATTTAAGACATAGAGCCTGTTTGTAGCAATTTAATAAATATTTTAAAGAACTCCTGCTTTACATCATTTGACTCCTGAATCTGATGTCATTTTATACACAATACAGTCGTTCTAATGTGAAATGGAGTTGAGCTGTGTCTCGTACTGCTCGTCGCTTTTCGTTTTCCACAGATTTCCAGCCACTATTCCTAAGAACAAAAGCAGTCCCAGGTTTCGGTTTGAGGCGAATCTTTTCCAGGAGTCTTCGGGTCTCTTGATGTCCACTGAGTAGATCTGTTGAGTGCAGAACAGAAAGATGTAGAGCAAGGTTAACATGCCCAGTATTGCTTATTGCAGTATCTCAATAAGAATTAGTGTTTCCCATATAGAGACGCAATGATGTGAACATTTATATCAGGATCAAGGTTTATACACATTTTTACTTGTAAAATTCCTTGATTTTTTTTTTTTTTTCCCCAAGACTTTCAAGTAAATTTTCATGACCTAATGTTTCATGCAATGTCTACATATGCATGGTAAAAGAAAAACAATGCATGTTCAACTTTATTACAGCATATCGTAAAACACAACAATCGATTTGGTTTCAATTTATATTTATATCCATGTAAAACTGATTAGGATAATGCTTACACCGCACTGATAATGTGAGAGTATGTGATAGGCCAAGGACAGAAAAGAAGTAAATAACCCTATATTAAAGTATACAGATATCTGTTTCCAATGAATTTACCAAAACTTTGTGGGGTTCTTTTGTTTTTCCAAAACTTTTCAGGCCTGGAAAATGCCATGTCAAAATTCCATGACTTTTCCAGGTTTTCCATGACAGACCATGCAGGATTATAGTGACCAAGAGATTATCACCGTTCCCTGAAAATGTTCCAAAATAGATGTCACACACATTTAATGCGTTCCTCCAATTTGCGTATCTGAGAATGAACGAACAACTGAAACAATTTGCAGCTTCAGATATCACGCGAGAGTTGCTTCACTTATTAGTGCTCCTGTTGCGTCTGTTATTGCTAGGCAATCATCAACCGTTCTCTCAGAGAATGACAAACAAAGCCTTGCTGCAGCTCTGATACAAGTTTCATCTATGGAGAAAATGACAAAGCACTGCAGCGTTTGGGTGTGCTGTGTTTGTAATTAGGTAATTCATCTACCATTACTACTGAAATGTGTATATTCTATGCAAAACATGAAGCGACTAGAAAATGAAAGCGTGTGCACGTCACTCCTTATTTGTGTATGCAAGCTGTGTGCATCCATTGAAAATAAAGACTTTGCGCGTGCAAATGACAATGTGTGAACAGCCCCTTATGCAGTTTTTATACAGTAGGTACATTTCTTTTTATTTAAAGTATTGTTTATTAAAACTTAACTTGTAAAACTACCTCACATGGATCCATGTTTACAGTCGTTCTAATGTGAAATGGAGTTGAGCTGGGTTTCGTACTGCTCGTCGCTTCTCTTTTTCCACAGATTTCCAGCCACTATTCCTAAGAACAAAAGCAGTCCCAGGTTTCGGTTTGAGGCAAATTTTTTCCAGCAGTCCTCGGGTCTGTTGATGTCCACCGAGTAGATCTGTTGAGTGCAGAAAAAAAAGAGAGGTTGACGAGCACAGTAGGGCTGCACAGGCTCTACTTGGCATGAATCCAGAATTTTTAAATTGCTGGTAATTTTTCCGGAAAGGTCTGTATATGTGAAAGTGGCTATTGTTCTATAATTTTCAATAACATCCTTTCTTGTCAAAAGCCATTTTGCAAAAAATAAATAAATAAAACTAAGGTCTCAAATGTTGACACTACAGTCTTTGTTATAGAAGTAATTTAATATAATTTAATAATTTTTAATATAATATTTAGAAGTAAACGGCAATTTACTGTGAAAACGGCAATAATAATCAGATAAAACCATAATCTGACAGGTCACACTTTACAATAAGGTTCATTAGTTAAAGAGCCCCTATTATACATTAAAAATGGTCATATTTTGGTTTTGGGGGTCTCCAACAGCAGGCTAATATGCATGCATGGTTAAAAAAAACACTTTCATTGTCTTGTAAGTTGCATTTTTTTTTTTTACCTCATTATCCCAGCGACTCCTATATGAATCGTTCAGCGATTCATTTGTTGCTAAACCCCTCCCTAGCGCGATGCTAAACTGCGCTGATTGGACCGATGACCCAGTCTGTTGTGATTGGTCGACATCATTCAGCGCGAGAGAATGCCCACCACGGCTTATCAACATTGAAGTAGTCACAGCCTGTGAGTGAGCATATCTGCCAACACTCGTTTTTCCCAGGAGTCGCCCGTATTTCAGACACCTCACCCCCGAACCTAACCCCCCGGTCTCCCAGCATATCACTCTATTCTTAACCAGAAGTCAAAACAGCGACACACATTCAGTATTAGTGCACACAGCGGCAACGACAAACAGCAGTGAAACGCAAGCTCACGAACGCATTTTAATTCGTAAACAAAGCAGCACGTGTCGCGTTTACAACGTGCTTTTAGATGCGATATGAGAATACAAGTTAACCAGATACACTACAAGCGGTTACAAGTTACAAAACACAGTTAAATGCATCATTTACAAGCTAGAGAAAACAATGATGCGACCGTTTTAATCGCACTTACTCACACTTGTTGGATAGAGGGTGCAGGCCAGATTCACCGTCAGGCCACCGGGAAATGTCCCGGTGCTCCCTATAGCCAGTCCGCCCCTGCATACATCTTTTCTGATCCTTCCTTTAACAAACAGTCGACGAATCCTCCGTTGTAAGAGTTTAGATTTCAGAAACACTCCTCAGAGGGAACACAGCACAAGGCTGGGCTATAATGCTGAGGCATTTTTGCAGAAATAAACCTCAACCACTGTCTCTTCACAGTCTCATCTCTGGTTCATCTGCACACTTCCAATAATATCCAGCCGAGCACAGTGCTCTTCTCTGCCAGATGTAGCTGACTGATTCCAGTCCAAACCTTATCCAAAAGGTTTTTACCTGCACAATAAAATTCAAAACCGCCCAATCTGGCAACCTTTGCTTGCGGCTGTTTGTGGGTGGGGTTGGGGGTTTCGAACCCAGAGCTGCGTGCACACAAATAGGCGGGGCTTATGTTTCGTGTTGACGGCATGCCGAAACGGCTAAAGACTCGTAAGCACGGCGATACGTTTGATGAACTGAGTTGACTCTTTTATAGATGAATCAATAGTTTTAAACACTGTGCACTTTCAGATTTAAGCCTCAGCTGGACATTTCGCTTCACTTAGAGCTGTGTTACACACTGCATGCAAGCTCATTTTCAAAAACCCATAATAGGGGCTCTTTAATGTTAATTAATGCATTTACTAACATGAACAATACATTTACTGCAGTATTTGTTCATGTTAGTTAACGTTAGTTAATGAAAATACAGTTGTACATTGTTAGTTTACGTTAACTCACGGTGCATTAACATTAACAAGCAAGGACTTGGATGTTAATAATGCATTAGTAAATGTTCAATTATGATTAATAACTGCTGTACAAGTGTTGTTCATCATTAGTTCATGTTAGTAAATGCATTAACTAATGAACCTTATTGTAAAGTGTTACCATCTGACAACATGATTTATTCACATTCAGTATAAACACACATAATTACAACGTTTAAGCCACAATCACACTGCGCTTTCTGCTCCATAGACTTACATTCAGGATTATTAAAAAACGCACTGTGTGAGCCCGGCATTAAAAACAGCTAAAGACTCAGTCATGACTAAGTAGTTTGCAACACTCCGAGGTTTGCGTTTTTCCTTCTCAAAACTAGCACACTCGTACCTTCAGGCTATAGGGCAAGCATGTGATCTGGACTGTAGCATGTGTCTTTCTCACCTGATGTGCTAAATGAAGAGCCACGGCAGACACTGCACAATAATAGGGTGCCGTCTGGTCAGCATTGACTCCAGCCAGAAGCAGTCCTGACAGCATGGCCCCGGTGAAGCCGCTCAGCCACAGTTTAGTGTTTTCCTGAAACCTCAGGGCTGTTGACTTTACTCCCACTTTCAGATCATCATCTTTGTCCTGCTCAAAAAGAGGTTTTGTATCGTTGTTTATTAATTTTTGAACGCTATATATGTACACTATAAAATTCTGATTATTTATGAGACATTTCCATATATCTAAAATGTATTCAGGTGATAAGCAGGCCTGTCACAATAATCAATATATCGACTTATTGTTCAAAACTTGGAGATGACCTTAATTTTTGCCATTGCAAAATATACACTCACTGGCCAGTTTATTAGGTACACCTGTCCAACTGCTTGTTAACGCAAATTTCTAATCAGCCAATCACATGGCAGCAACTCAATACATTTAGGCATGTCGACATGGTCAAGACGATCTGAATCAGAATCGGAAAGAAATGTGATTTAAGTGACTTTGAACGTGGCATGTTTGTTGGTGCCAGACGGGCTGATCTGAGTATTTCAGAAACAGCTGATCTACTGGGATTTTCACACACAACCATCTCTAGGGTTTACAGAGAATGGTCTGAATAAGAGAAAATATCCAGTGAGCGGCAGTTCTGTGGGCGCAAATGCATTGTTGATGAAGGTAAGAGGAGAATGGACAGGTTTGAGCTGATAGAAAGGCTACAGCAGCAGAAGACCACACCGGGTGCCACTGCTGTAAGCTAAAAACAGGGAACTGAGGCTAAAATTCACACAGGCTCACCAAAATTGGACAACAGAAGATTGGAAAAGCTGCCTGGTCTGATGAGTCTCGATTTCTGCTGCATTCGGATGGAAGTGTCAGAATTTGTCGTCTACAAGATGAAAGCAGGGATCCATCCTGCCTTGTATCAACAGTAGTACCAACTGAGACCAATTGTCAATGCCACAGCTTACCTGAGTATTGTTACTGACCATGTCCATCCTTTTATAACCACAGTGTACCCATCTTCTGATGGCTACTTCTAGCAGGATAATTAAAGTGCCATGTCAAATCATGAATCATCTCAGACTGGTTTCCTGAACATGAAAAATGGCCTCCACAGTCACCAGACCTCAATCCAATAGAGCACCTTTGAGATGTGGGGGAACGGGAGATTTGCATCATGGATGTGCAGCCGACAAATTCGCAGCAACTGTGTGATGCTATCATGTCAATATAGACCAAATTCTCTGAGGAATATTTCCAGTACCTTGTTGAATCTGAAGGATTACAGCAGTTCTGAAGGGGGTCCAACACGGTACTAGTAAGGTGTACCTAATAAAGTGGCGGGTGAGTAATTACAAATTCACAAATAGCGTTAAAGCCATTTACATTCTATCTCACCAGTGTCAAAGCTTATAATTGGACATTTACCTAATAGGACATTTAATAGTGTACATTATATATATATATATATATATATATATATATATATATATATATATATAAATAATAGGACATTAAGCTTTTTAACATGTAATTATAGCATCTAAATAACCTTAAGAATGGTGAGTGTTTATGGCTATTCGCATTATTACGCTGTTATATAATTAATTGGTGTCATAAAATCTCAAAATGACAATAGCAGGCAGGGGCCGACTGGCCATAGGGAGCACTGGGTTACTGCTTGCCTCCAAACACCGAACTCCACCAAACACACCCACCCCCCACCCCCACCCCACTGCATTTAATGATCTCAGCAGCAATAAGTGGCCTCAGATATTATCTTTCCCCAGTTTGCCATTGATCGCAGAGATATCAATAAGAGGTGGGTTCTGTTTGGTTATGGGGAGTTTGTTTTGATGCCATCATTGGCAAAAATCAATCACTGAATCAATTATTACAGCTTTTAAAGGCTAGTTCACCCTAAAAAAAAATTTAAATGCACCATTTACTCCCTCTCAAATGGTTTCAAACCTTTGTTTTCTGTTAAACACAAGGGAAGATATTTTTAAAAATGCTGGAAACTGGTAACCATTTACCTGCATATTAGGAAAAACAAAATACAATGGAAGTCAATGGCTACCATTTCCGAAATTATTCTTCTGTGTGAAAGAAACTCAAGCAGGTTTGTGAAGGGTGAGTAAAGGATGACAAAGTTTTCAGTTTTGGGTGAGCTATCCCTTTAAGATCAGAAGAAAGTATTTCACAGTCAGTTATTTCCAAATTAAGTGCTTCCCTGGCAGCTTTATTCTTCTCCTGAGTCAGCCGAATGTGAATTGGAATCCAGCAAAAGATAATGTACGTTTTTTTTATATTACAACAATAATGGGGTAATTAAAATAGTTGCTAGATTCTAGCTTATGTAGTCAGATACTGTACCTGATGGGCATATATTGTGTCATAAATCAGCGTCCACATGACCCCAGACACATAAAGGGGCAAACACACAGACCAGTCACATGATCCCTTCACTGCTGACCAGCCCAGAAGAGTTCCCCAGTTAAACGTGAGACCTACAGGAGGAAGAACACTATGTTCAGGTTGAGGAATACTTTCACTTTAACAGATCTGTGTAAATAACGTGGAAGGGAGAGGGTTGAAGAACTGGTTTTGGAAATAGTTAGCACATGAATGGTAGCGCACCTAAAATAAACTGCGGCCAGTATGTGATTCTCTTCATCAGAGGATACGTGACTACCAGCGACAAAGAGGCGGCTCCCAGAGCGATGCTAGAGAGAGAAAGAGAGATGGGAAATAGTGTATTTGAAGGATGTAGAGTCATAAAAGTAAAATACTGTAATTAACCATATGCAGGGAACGTTCTTGAACCAGCTAGGAAACTTGCAGTGAACTTGCGGTGTATCAATTTCACAAGGTTCCTTTTTAAAGGATTTGTTCGCCCAAAAATTTACATTTGTGTTATTAATTACTCACCCTAATGCAGGGCTATTCAATTAGTTTGTCAATGAGGGCCAGTTTATGAAAAGTATCTCAAATGAGGGACCGGACAGATATGACTTGCAATATAAGTGATGACTAGGGCCAGACGGAATCTGCGGACATTTTTAGCTATTTCTGCTGAGTATTTTGTTAAAAATCTGCAGATTTATGCGGAATAATTTTGGAAGTATCATAGCTAAAACCTTAATATATGAAATAAAAAGTAATACCTTTTTTACTTTTATTTAATGTTTACAACGTGAATCCAATTAGCTCCACTATTTTTGGTAAACAAAGCAAACCTTTCATATAAAAACTCTACTAAAAGACACAAAATATCACTTTACAAACTGTACTGTAAATACATCATATTCATATTTTCATTATTATTATTTCATCAATATTATTACTGAAATTAATTTGAAATAAATAAATATAAATTTACACACATTTACACCAGTAAATAAACAGAATAAATGATGGGCTAAAAATCTGTAGAATTCTGCACGTGCAGATTCCGTGTGGGCCTAGTGATGACAAAACAGCAATATAAGAGCCCAAATGCTGCATTTTTGCTCCTAAAGACACCCACGTTAGCTTTTCTACATTAAAACGTTAATATATTATATTTTGAAACTACATAACATGACTGCATTGTACAATGTGGCATTTTAACAAACATATTTAAATGTTGTATTTCAAAGCACAAAAAAGCAGTGTATTGCTCAAGTAGCCTTCTACATTTAGACACATTCATATGTTGTTTTGATCTGTGTGACAATCAGGGATGCAACGATTATAGATGTTGGCTGTACGATTATAGTCTGGAGAATAATCATGGTTTCACGGTTGTCACGATTATTACGCATTTATTAAATTCAAAACACTACTCGTTTAGAAAATCACAAGAAAACTGTTTATATTATAAAGGGTTTATTGCTGCGCACTAACCAAACACAGTACAAAATATTAATAAAAAACAAACAATAGTCCATTTCTCTCTTTGGACTTCAAAATAATCCACTGTAATGAAATTAAGTGCGGTTAATAGTGAAATCAGCTAATCATTGCATTTCTATTAACGATATCAGTGCGTTGTACAAAAGGCCTTTTCTACAAACATATCCAAATGTTTTCGGCTGCCCGCGCCACTCGCTTAATGTCACTTGACTCGCGCTCTGTGCAGCCTTCAACTGCAGCTCGTGCTGTATTGAACAGAAGCACGTCACTTCATAATTATAGCGGCCGTTTTAAGACTGAGCTAAACTTATTTTTGATGTCTTGGTCACACTATTTTGAGGGCTGGAACAAATTGCCTCGCCAATTGAATAGCCCTGCCCTAATGACATTCCAAACCCCTTCATTCATCTTCAGAACACAAATGATGATATTTTAGAGGAACTATACTCTCATTCCAGCATGAAAATCAAGGTACTGCGTGATTGCAGCAGTCACTACAATATCACACAGATGAAAATCAGCTATATTTTGTCAGTATAACCAATGTGACACATGAAATGTGCCTTGCAAACATGGATACGTTCGTGAAAGATGATTCAAAACATTTACTTATCTATTTAATCCAGAACACACAGAAGTGAGCTGATTTTCATGCACAGTGTAATATCACTGCGCCTGCTGCAGCTATGGTACGGCAGCAAAGTTCCTTGATTATTACACCAAATTGAGAGCATAGTTTCTTGCCATGTTGCCCTGGAAAATAACTTCATCAGGCTGACATGTTGGAAAAATATGGTGTGAAAATGAAGCACCTGTAGTAGTTGAGGCTGAGCAGGACCCCCAGCGCTAAACTGAGCTGTCCTCCGAGGAAAACCAGAGCTTGAAACTGCGTGATGTCCCCTGATGCAATGGGCCGAGTGGCCGTCCGTGACACCTACAAGAAAAGCAGCAGCTAATCAGATTCCAGCAGCTGCCAAAAACACATCCAGACCCTGTTAATAATCCAACCGTGATGATCGTTGGTCAAACATTCAGCCTAAGATAAAACAACATACCCACATGCTTGAATAACAACTCCATACTTCATCTTCAACAGCATTAGCACTTTAATATTAGCAAATTTCCTTGTCTTAAATCGGTTTTAAAGGGGGTAGTTCACGCAAAACTGTTAATTCTGTCATTATTTACTCACCCTTCACTTCTCAAAAACTTGTTTAGAGTCTCAAAAATAATTTATTCTGAAAAATATTGGAAACTTCTAACCATTGACTTCCATAGTATTCGAGCATTCAAGCATTCTTTAAAATATCTTCTTTTGCATTTTTTAATGCACATTGCTTTTGTTTATCAAATCTTCAGGCATTTTCTGTCTGATTATTATTATTTTGTTTTTTTTGTGCTAAGAACAACCCGTGTATGTGTGCGAGATTCAGTTTGTCCGGTATAAGATTCTGACGATATGATAACCTTAGCTAAAAATATCACAGTTTCACGGTATGATGGTATTGTAATTACTGCTCTAAAATATATTCTTTTTAAATGTCTGGCTAAAAATAAAACCTCTTTCCACTTTGAACACAATAGATTTTATTTTGAGAAACATTTAAAGTATTTTGGAGCAGTAAACATGTCAGGCTAAATAATTCAAGTGAATCATTGACTTCTACTGTCTTCATTTGTTCCTTCCTGTCTTTCCAATTTACACCTAAAAAACTAAAAAAAAATGTAAATAAAAAATCTTACACTTACTTTAGGAATGGTTTAGCAGAAAACTTTGGTGGTATAAAAACCTTGACTTTTCCAAACCGCGGTATACCTTGAAAATGGTTATCGTCCCATGCCTACTCTGTAAACAATAAAAAGTTTTGAAATCTAAAATCTGTCACTGTTTATGGCCAATATCAACGTCAATCAGAGGCACACAACTCTTTTGAGTGTCGAGTTAGGCTAAGTTTGGAGTCAGGCCACAATAAAATGTAATGAAATTAAATTGAAAACGAAATTTAGACACATTTTTTGTATATAACTGTATAAACATCTACGTTAAATGACATTTTTGTAATTTATTGTAGTCGTAATTTTGTGCTTAGAAAACAATTTAACAGGACAAATAGAGGTAACTAGGGCTGTGCAATAAAATCATTTTTTTTTGTTTTTGTTTTTTTGATATTGCGATTGCGATTTTATTTGCGATTTTGACAACTGGTTTTGCTTGTTCAAACAAGCTACATACACACATTCTAAATGTATTTAATGCCCAAGAAGTGCATAACAAAAACATTTCATGATGAAATAACATAGTATTAACTTTAATAAATAAAACTGTAGTAAAATTGTCTTTAAAACAGACAACATAAAATAAAACACACACTGTACACAGTAGTACTGACTGCTTGATAAACAAAACTGTAATAAATTGTCTTAAAAACAGACAACATGAAAAAATAAAGATGAACTAACCTCAATTCCAGTCATGACAATAAATAAAAACTAACGTAAATCAACTTCGTCATGTGCAGAGTGAGCTCTGATTGGTTAACATCTTTTTCCCACTCAACTTAGCTGTAATTGCCCGATGTCCTGTGTCAGTTCTGATTGGTTAACTTATTAAAATCATGCGCACAAGAACATGAACAAAAATCTAAATAAATTAATTGCTAAAATTGCAGCCTTTGCGATTTTAGAAAATGCATGTGCTTAAATCACGATTTTTATTTTTTTTTACCGATTGCGATTAATTGCGCAGCCCTAATGGTAACAGTTTATTTTGATGGTCCATTTGAGTATTAGTAGACTGCCTGCTAAATATCTGTTGAACAGTCTACTTATAATCTAATGAGATTTAGTTGTAGATGCAATTTAACTTAAATCCAACAAATGGACCATCAAAATAAAGTGTGACCTAAACAGATAGTGGCATTACACTCTTGTTTTGATGCTTTGAACTCTGTGAACCCTTTTATTCATACCTTCTTGTCAAAGTCTTTATCCCACATGTCATTGATGGTGCATCCAGCTCCTCTCATCAGCAAAGCTCCAACACCGAACAGTGTAAGCATGCGCAGATCTGGTAGACATCCTGGGTCTGCAGCCAAACCGATACTCCACGTACAGGGCAGATACAGCAGCCACGTTCCTGCAAAAACCATATATAATGTACATTATTGACTGGACCGTTCTACAGCTTGATTTTCTTTCTCTGACTCCATCTGGGGGTTTCCCTGGCTGTGTTTTGGATCATTGTCTTGCTGAAATATCCACCCTGGTTTCATCTTCATCCTCCTGCTAATGCTGATGTTGGACTGAAGCAGCTGATATTCGTTTACTATGATGAAGGGCTAAGGGTTGCTGAAGAACTACTGAGAGATTTCAGCTGCTGTCTGAGCTTTCCATGCCTTTTTTACACCTCCCTTTCTTCATGTGTTCTATACTTCTCCCTGCGTCATTTTGTTTTATTATGCATAACTTCATTTGCAAACTAATTAGATTTGATTTCTTTGCATATTTATATTTCTTTGGCTGTCACCAACAGTCAAGGCACCTTTAGAAATACAGGGAGTGCAGAATTATTAGGCAAATGAGTATTTTGACCACATCAATCCTCTTTATGCATGTTGTATTACTCCAAGCTGTATAGGCTCGAAAGCCTACTACCAATTAAGCATGTTAGGTGATGTGCATCTTTGTAATGAGAAGGGGTGTGGTGTAATGACATCAAAATAGTCAACAGGGCCGCAAGAAGCGTGCGAAAAAATCAAGGTGCAAAATAACTGCCCATGAACTGAGAAAAGTCAAGCGTGCAGCTGCCAAGATGCCACTCGCCACCAGTTTTGCCATATTTCAGAGCTGCAACATCACTGGAGTGCCCAAAAGCACAAGGTGTGCAATACTCAGAGACATGGCCAAGGTAAGAAAGGCTGAAAAAACACCACCACTGAACAAGACACACAAGCTGAAACGTCAAGACTGAGCCAAGAAATATCTCAAGACTGATTTTTCTAAGGTTTTATGAACTGATGAAATGAGAGTGAGTCTTGATGGGTCAGATGGATGGGCCCGTGGCTGGATCGGTAAAGGGCAGACAGCTCCATCGACTCAGACGCCAGCAAGGTGGAGTACTGGTTTGGGCTGGTATCATCAAAGATGATTTCGGGTTGAGGATGGAGTCAAGCTCAACTCCCAGTCCTACTGCCAGTTTCTGGAAGACACCTTCTTCAAGGTACAGGAAGAAGTCTGCATCCTTCAAGAACAACATGATTTTCATGCAGGACAATGCTCCCTCACACGCGTCCAAGTACTCCACAGCGTGGCTGGCAAGAAAGGGTCTAAAAGAAGAAAAACTAATGACATGGCCTCCTTGTTCACCTGATCTGAACCCCATAGAGAACCTGTGGTCCATCATCAAATGTGAGATTTACAAGGAGGGAAAACAGTACACCTCTCTGAACAGTGTCTGGGAGGCTGTGGTTGCTGCTGCACGCAATGTTGATGGTGAACAGATCAAAACACTGACAGAATCCATGGATGGCAGGCTTTTGAGTGTCCCTGCAAAGAAAGGTGGCTATATTGGTCACTGATTTGTTTTGTTTTTGTTTTTGAATGTCAGAAATGTATATTTGTGAATGTTGAGATGTTATATTGGTTTCACTGGTGAAAATAAATAATTGAAATGGGTATATATTTGTTTTTTTTGTTAAGTTGCCTAATAATTATGCACAGTAATAGTCACCTGCACACACAGATATCCTCCTAAAGTAGCTAAAACTAAAAACAAACTAAAAACTACTTCCAAAAATACTCAGCTTTGATATTAATGAGTTTTTTTGGTTCATTGAGAACATGGTTGTTGTTCAATAATAAAATTAATCCTCAAAAATACAACTTGCCTAATAATTCTGCACTTCCTGTATGTTTTATGAGAAAAATGGTGACGTGTTCAATGCTTATTTTCATGTCCTGCATATATTGCTAACTGTGGGCCACTTATTTAGTATGTCTTACAACTGTGTGTTTGTGCGTGCTAGAGCATCCTGGACAGAGAAGTGTGAAATACAGAAAGCTCACCTATGGGTTTGTCCAGTCTCATTAATCTGAGGTACGGCTGAACAGACGCTGGGGCTGCGTTTACAATCCCAGCAGGCGTTATGCTGAAAGAGCGTCTTCCATAACAGTGGCCTGCCACTAAAAGAGTCCGTGATCTACGTTTGTGCTCATCAGGTGTGTTGAAGCAGGATCCAGGCCGACAGAAGGCCGCTGTGAGGTTTTCATGGCGTCTTGTGAGTGCCGAAAAGCGGGCAGAGCAGATCTGTGGCCTCAGTGTCAGTAGTCTGCTGGACATCATCCTGACTTTTTAGGCCTTTAGCAAGATTTGTCACCACTGCGAAGAAGCAAACCGCTTCATTGTCTGCTCGCGTTCATGTGCAAATGAGGGACCTCTTCAGGAACAATGAACCTGACCAATGCCAACAGCAGAAACACAATACACGCCATTCAATACAGATTACTGACGAGTCATCAAGCTGAGTGAATGAGGAGTTTTCTTATAATACTGCATTCTGAGGTAAAGTTGGTTTTATATTCGCACATTCAGACTTTCTCCTTTATATAATTTCAGGAAAATCATATTAGCAGCCAATGACTATCAAAGCACAACATTGCTCACAGTCAATTAAACAGTGCTAATGTTGTTTTGAAGTCATACTTGAATGCCATTTCAGGCCCAATATTCAAATTAGCAATGTAAACAATACAGAGAGCGTTAAATGAACCAATGCACGAATATAAAATCAATGTTACCTCAATCTAGTGTAACCAAATTAACATAATACATAATAAAGATCCAGGACCTGTGAAGAGATGATGCCAACCATCTGAGGACTTTGAAGACAACACATACAATTAATACACTACACATTTATATATATAATAACTTTAACTAATTACTAATAAATTTAGCAGTTAAAGTTATTAGTAACGAATAAGGTTATGGTAATTAATAACCTTAACGTTTCTGAATTTGATTGTAATGCAATAATGTGCACCTTTTGTAAAGCTGCTTTAAAACAATAATTATTGTGAAAAGTGCTATACAAATAAACTTGCATTGAATACAACTATAAGATTAAACACGCTACTTCGGTTTCTCTGAGCATTTACTATGCAAGATTAGGCAAGATTCTGACGGTATGATAACCTTGGACAAAAAATATCACGGTTTCACGGTATGACTGTATTGAGATTACTGCTCTAAAATAAGTTATTTTTAAATGTCTGGCTAAAAACAAAACCTTTTTCTCCTTTGAACACAATAAATTTTATTTTAAGAAAAATTTATTTTTACAAATATTTTTGGGCAGTAAACATTTCAGGCTAAATAATTCAAGAGAATCCTAGACTTCTGCGGTCTTCGTTTGTTTAAAAAACACAGATGTCTTTACAATTTACACCTAAAAAAACCCCCAAAAAATGTAAATGAAAAATCTTACTCATACCTTAGGAACAGTATAGCAGAAAATTTTGGCGGTATGAAAACCTTGACTTTTCCAAACTGCGGTATACCTTGAAAACGGTTATCGTCCCATACCTATTACTATTGCTATTGAAATGTGAGAAACATGCATTATATATCCACATAATACTAATTATAATATAATATGCATTATATGCTATGCATTATATTAACCATTTAAGGTGCACTCCTTGAAAATATTTTTTGGCCCACATCTTGAATTGATTAAAACAACTAATAGTAATAAGCAATTAAACTAATAATGACAACCTATGGATAAAAGGTCAACCAGGTGGTTATGATGCCTGTTAAAGGGTTAAGTATATTATTGTCTGTTTGAAACCACATTGTTATACATACATATGCTTAGATAGATATAGATGGATGGATGGATGGATGGATGGATGGATGGATGGATGGATGGAT
>CAIGQQ010033701.1:1911589-1942811 GCA_903798035.1 Danio albolineatus
ACGATAGTTTTTGGCAGCAGATGGTGCTCTAGGCTAGCTTTTAACAGCAGATGGCGCTCTAGGCTAGTTTTTAACAGCAGACGACGCTCTAGGATAGTTTTTAACAGCAGACGACGCTCTAGGATAGTTTTTGGCAGCAGGCGACGCTCTAGGATAGTTTTTAACAGCAGATGGTTTTCTACGCTAGTTTTTCGAAGCAGATGGTGCTCTAGGTTAGTTTTTAACAGCAGACGAGGCTCTAGGATAGTTTTTGGCAGCAGATGGTGCTCTAGGCTAGTTTTTGGGGGGGCAGTGGTTGGTGCTTGGGGATGTGGGTTTTCCGTAAAGGTTGGAGTGTTGGGGAGTCGTGGAAGAAAGTGAAAATGAACAGCGGACAGGGGAGGAGGGCCGTTTAGGAGGGTAATCGGTAAAATGAGGTGCCGGATCAGATTTCAGAGGTGCCAGATCCGGATCTGGTGTGTTCCGGCACAAATTAAGCTCTGGTCATGCCACACAGCCCATGCACTTCAGATCCTAAACATACTGTAGATTTCTGTCAGGGTACGGACACCGGCGCCACAAGTTGGCGGCTGTTCGCGGCACCCAGTTACTGTTCTTATTTCTGCCACGCCACAGAGCGCCATCTGAATACTTTAATTTTAAATAGCGTGTGAATGTGTGCGTCTGGTGTGAGATACTTCCAACTGTCATGTGCGCGCCGTGTTGCGGCGCTGAGTGGCAGTGTGGGACACCCTTAAGCTAGTTTTTAACAGCAGATGGCGCTCTTGGGTAGTTTTTTAACAGCAGATAGCTGTAGGCTAGTAACAGAAGACGGCACTTTAGGCTAGTTTTTAACAGCAGACGGCGCTCTAGGCTAGTTTTTATCTGCAGATTGTGCCCTAAGCTAGTTTTTAACAGCAGATGGCAATCAAGGGTAGTTTTTAACAGCAGATTGTGCTCTAGGCAAGTTTACATTTGCAGACAGGATTCTACACTAGTTTTGAACAGCAGACGTAACTCTAGGCTAGAAGCAAGATAGGACTCTAGGCTAGTTATTGACAGCAGATGGTGCTCTAGGCTAGTTTTTTAACAGCAGATGGCGCTCTAGGCTAGAAGTAAGATAGAACTCTAGGCTAGTTATTTACAGCTGATGGTGCTCTAGACTAGTTTTTAACAGCATGGCACTCTAGGCTAGTTTTTAACAGCAGATGGCGCTCTAGGCTAGAATTAAGATAGGACTTTAGGCTAGTTATTGACAGCAGGTGGTGCTCTAGACTAGTTTTTAACAGCATGGCACTCTAGGCTAGTTTTTAACAGCAGATGGTGCTCTAGGCTAGTAACAGAAGATGGCACTCTAGGCTTTTTTTTAATGACATGGTATTCTAGGCAATATTTTAAACAAGAAACAACGTTCTATGCTAGTTATTTTACAGCATATGGCGCTCTAGTCTAGTTTTTAATGGTAGATGAACACTCTTATGAAAGCTCACTATGAACACTAATACCCTTATTTTTTTCTAATTTTAATAATGTGTATTTTAGTTTTAAGTGGTATTTCAATCAATTTCTTGAATATTTTCCTACCACAGTGCATGTATTAATATTAGTATTTATTTAGTAATAATTAATGTATTTATTTATACAGCTGCTGCTATTGTTGTTCCATGCCTTTCAACACAAGTGTCCGGACATGGTGAGATTTATTTAAATTTTTATGTTTGTCCAGTGCCGTATGCTTTTTTCATATATGTCTGTTGATGTAGTGTGTAATATTGCTGTTTGTAAATGTATAATTATGTTACTGATGTCTGTGTTGTTAGGCTCAGCCAGTCAGAAAGGAACAGTAATGGGAATCCTTCGTAGTCTCGGAGCTTTAGCTCGAGCACTGGGCCCTATTGTGGCTTCTTCAGGTAAACAAATCAAAAAGTATCTTATAATCTGGGGCCAGATGTACTAAAATAGCAAAAGCAACTCCTTCAGGTGATTCTGTTGACAATATACAAATTAAAGAACACAGAATCAGGGAATAATTTCCATAATGATCATCATAATCTAACAAGAGCAGTGTATTACATGTAATAATGCTATATCATTACAGTGCTGGGATAATAAAAAGTCTATTATACTGAATCTAAATCATGATTTATTTGCTATATTAACTCATCACTACCATAAAGTTTGCTTTTTTAAAATCAGCAATGATTAGGCCTTTTGATTACAAAATAAATTTTAAAAATGTAAATAAAACATTAGGGTTTGAGCTGCAACAAGCTGTCAGTAAATATGACCCTATTTTATTTTTATTTATTAATTATCACGATTATGTGGCATGGTGGCTCAGTGGTTAGCACTGTCGCCTCACGGCAAGTAGGTCGCTGGTTAGAATCCCGGCTGGGCCAGTTGGCATTTCTATGTGGAGTTTGCATGTTCTCCCCGTGTTGGCGTTTGGTTTCCTCCGGGTGCTCCAGTTTTCATGAGCTATAGGTGAATTGAATAAACTAAATTGTTTCCCAGTACTGAGTTGCAGCTGGAAGTAAAACATATGCCGGAATAATTGGCGGTTCATTCCACTTTGCCGACCTCTAAACATAACGGAAAATTATTGAATTAATGTATTATGATCACAACTACTGTACAATGTAAACAGCTTTGACTGTAGTTGTGTCTCAAATTACACACTAAACCCTAATGCACTTTCACACTGCCTCAATATAGTAGTGTAGAGTTTAGCATCATCCAAAAATAGAGCACTAATGTTTTTTTACTAAACGGAAATCTAATCCATTTTTTACTAATCCATTTACTAGGCGTCACTTAACGGTCGACAAATTACTAGAAATAAATGGCCAAACTACCTAAAAGTATCTGTCAGGAGGCAGCATAGTTACTTACACGATAGAATTTTGCTTTCACAATACAAAATAAATAATGAAATCCAACCTTAGTGCCTAATAGCTTTACCCATTCCGCTACGTGAGCAAAACTGCGAGCGTTCAGTGCTCAACATCACACACTTCTGTTAACCGATTGAATAAGTGCATCATCCGTGTATTTAATTCTGTTTATGTATTTTTTTTACATATTCTGTGTGAATGCACTACTTATACTATTTATACTATAGAATAGTGCAGTATGCGATTTGTGATTCACCTTGTTACTTATAAGTGCAACAAAAAGTCTTGTTCCATTATGCTGTGTCATACACTCAATGGCCACTTTATTAGGTACACCCGACTAGTACCGAGTTGGACCCCTTTTGCTTTCAGAATTGCCTTAATCCTTCATAGCATAGATTCAACAAGGTACTGGAAATATTCCTCAGAGATTTTAGTCCATATTGACATGATAGCATCACGCAGTTGCTGCAGATTTGTCGGCTCCATGATGTGAATCTCCCATTCCACCACATCCCAAAGGCGCTCTATTGGATTGAGTTCTGGTGACTGTGGAGGCCATTTGAGTACAGTGAACTCATTGTCTTGAAGAAATCAGTCTAAGAGGAGTTGTCATCTGCTGCTGTAGCGCATCTGTCTCAAGGTTGGACGTGTTGTGCATTCAGAAATTCTCTTCTGCAGACTTCGGTTGTAACAAGTGGTTGTTTGAGTTACTGTTGCCTTTCTATCAGCTTAAACCACTCTGGCGGTTCTCCTCTGAACTCTGGGATCAACAAGGCATTTGCGCCCACAGAACTGCCGCTGACTGGACATTTTCTCTTTTTCGGACCATAAACCCTAGACATGGTTGTGCGTGAAAATCCCAGTAGATCAGCAGTTTCTGAAATACTCAGACCAGCCCGTCTGGCACCAACAACCATGCCACATTCAAAGTCACTTAAATCACCTTTCTTCCCCATTCTGATGCTCGGTTTGAACTGCAGCAGGTCGTCTTGACCATGTCTAAATTCCTAAATGCATTGAGTTGCTGCGATGTGATTGGCTGATTAGAAATTTAAACTACCGAACGGTTTGACACCTAATAAATTGGCCGGTGAGTGTAAAACAGTCTGTTTGAAGATCACCACAGATCATAACTTTTTTTTACTTGTTTTCAGTGTACTGGCTGGCTGGAGCTGAATTGTGTTTTATCATCAGTTCCGTGTTCTTCATAGTCCCTCTGATTTTACTGAGTCGCCTGAAGAGACAGAAGGAGGAGTGAGATGAAGTATTCAGTCTTATTTCATCATCGTAAACGCATTAAAGCCCACTGAACAAGAATTCCTAATGAAAGTGTTTACAGTGAAAAAACTATTTTACTTGTTTAAAGCATTAAAGCCCACTGAACAAAAGTTCCCATTGAAATGTTTACAGTGAAAAACAATACAAAGTATGTGGAACACTTACAGAATTTACTTTTAAAAACATGGTAAATAGTAAAACTGTATTTTATGAATGTACTTTTTACACTTTACAACACGTGTTTATTCCTAGTGTCTGTGTTCCTGTTGTATTACAAAGACTTTATATATTTGGTCGATCTAGCTTTATATACACTGGTAAACAGCTGGTAAAATAAGTACATTATTGAATACGTCATGATTTTTCATAGTAAATATAATTCTAAAGGAGCCGTTGAGTTGAAATTGAGCCAGATTTTGGTAAAAATCCAAATATACAAATAAAACAAAACAAAGAAACTAAATTCTGAAAAATTATTTATGTATTATAACATTGGAATGACACAAGGAGAAAGTACTGAACTACTCAAATATATAAAATACTTCATATAAAAGGCTATTTTGATAATACATGCTTTAACACGTCTCTTCAATGAAGAATGAAGTCACATGAATTGCTCAGGTATGACTTCAACAGAGTGTAAAAATCTTAACGATTCTGTGGATCTCGTCTATCAGATCTGATCTTTAGTTCATATTTTCTATAGACCATTTTTGGGGGATGTAAACAAAAACAATGGTTCTAACGTATTTCCTGTTTTACATTTTTAATTTCCAAAGCTTCCAAGAATCCTAAAAGGTCCACATATTGATAAATAATGCTATGAAAGCTGTTTTAACATCGAGGTGTCATTGAATTGCCACTTGTTACAGTTATTAACAGAGTTTGACAACAAGCAGGAAATGTTCATGGGCCAATGCATCACCACATTGAAATGGTCCATTGGATTCAGGTCAGGTCATTGGCTGGGCCATTCTAGCAGCTTTATTTTCTTTCTCTGAAACCATCTGAGAGTTTCCTTGGCTGTGTTTTGGATCATTGTCTTGCTGAAATGTCCACCCTGGTTTCATCTTCATCATCCTGCTAATGTAGATGTTGAACTGAAGCAGTTCAGGGTTGGTGAATAACTAATGAGAGATTTAAACTCCTGTCTGGGCTTTCCATGTCTTTTTAATCCTCCATTTCTTCATGTGTTCACTACTTTTTTCCAGTGTCATTTCATTTTATAATATGCAACGTTTTTTTCTAAACTAGTATCTATAGATCACTTTGGTTGTTACTGAGATCTGGTCAAAACTTCAAGTCAGCTGCACCTTTAGAAATATTTTTTCTGAAAAAAAAAATGGTGATGTGTTAAATACTTTTTTACCCGCTGTATATATTTTGATGTGTGCTTATGTATATCAAAAAATGTGTATACTGAATGTGCCTTTTCAATCAGATTTATAAAAATAAAGACTGTTATTGATTTTTTTCTGCTAGAATTTATTTAATGTTTCATCATTTCTATTTTGTTTTTAACTGTAATTATTTATTCTATTTAATGTTAAAAATTATTCCGAGATTTAATTATCAAGCTAAACAGTGGGAAGCTGTTATATTAGTTAGTATATTATTATATTATAGAATATAGAAATTACCCTAAAAGAAAACTGGGTTAAGGGAGACAAGCAATAACAACATGCCATGCATTATAGATGTTTTGGTATCTTTTTTTGTTGTTGTTGTTGTTGTTGTTGTTGTTGTTGTTGTTGTTAATAGACATTGAGATAAAGTTTACCTTTTGTGTATTTGCAGCAAAGTGTAATTTGATCAAATGAGTCAACTGAAAAATCTTAATATTAATTTAACGTTAATTTCAACATTTAATACATCAATAATATTAAAGTTATTTCTGTTAATGTTTTTAATAGATTTGAGCTTGCATGAACTACACACATTTAGCATGAAAACCTGCACATTTTAAATTAATGATAACAAAAATAAAACCAATAATAACCAATGTAACAAATGCTCAGGAAGTTTAAGTGTTGGTTTATGTATTTTAGTCATCTAAGTTACATATAACATTTCAACAAATCAATGTTGCACTGTATGTGAAAACTGTTTTAAGTCATTAAAACTAATTTTTAAAACGTAT
Organism: Danio albolineatus; assembly: GCA_903798035.1. Classification (NCBI taxonomy): domain Eukaryota; kingdom Metazoa; phylum Chordata; class Actinopteri; order Cypriniformes; family Danionidae; genus Danio; species Danio albolineatus. The sequence goes on from CAIGQQ010033701.1 coordinate 1,917,884, forward strand.
ATATAATTTTTATTAAGTATATATAATAAAAAAATCTATCAAAACGTTGGTTGACTAATATATTAACCAATACTTACAACTTGCGGTATTTATTATTCATTTATATAAATCCAAAAGTTATTTCGTTCATCAAAAAAGATTTTGTGACATCTAAGGATATTTAAGCAGGTCGTCAAATAAAATGTTAGTGAATTTCACCAAAGACTTTTGACACAACATAACCCCGTGTGTTGAGCAATGTCAGATCCCACTTTCAAAATAAAAGTCCCCACACCGTCTCCGCTTGTTGTCAACTTTGAGCTTAATCTTTAATTATTTGGCCTACCTCTTTTACATCGGAACTGAACGGACTTCGGATTTTTTTAAATGGCTCTCGTTAAAGACCGAAAGGTATGTACGGTTCAAATATCGGCTTATTTTCTGTTTAGTTTACAATGCTGACTGTGTTTACACTAGCTCACGCGTCTGACTACACGATCAATCCAGAAAGCCCATATGGTTGTTAGTGAAACCCGAAACACAGGACCCGCTAAAAGCTCCCTACAGCTACACATTATATAACGTTACACAAACTCTCTGTCATGCTATTTGACATGTAATATTGAATCTCACTTGTGCGAGTTGACATCAAGCAAGTTTATATGATGGTTTCTGTCGGCATATTGAGATTTGTAGCTGACTGCTAACCAATACAATCCCATATCTATTAGAATAATTTATATACGCTCACATTAACTATACAATATATGCCAGATTTTAGCAACCGCCTGAAAGTGACTTTGACTGGATTATGACATAAGAGTTTTTACAGAGCCGCGTTTGGTCTTTAATTTTAGTTGCTGCGTCATTATTTGTCATTAACATTTGGATTTAGCATCGTTTTTTAGCATTACACATTGATTTGTTTTCTTTAGTTTGATTCATTGAGCTTCATTTCAGTTCGTGAATGTTTTCTTATCAGCAGTCTGTTCTTTGAACCTGTTCGCAGATAATGAAGGCTGGAGTTTTGGATCCTCTGAAGTTGTTTGATTCATAGCCGTCAACAGCCACACAAAATGGAGAATCATTCAAAAAGGTAAACTGTGTGGCCTCATTTATCTGTCAGAGCGAGCCTTCATTGGAAAATGAGTCAATAATGTAGTTCTTAATTAGAATAAAGCACAGTCACATCTCCAAAAAGTATTGTGGCTCTTAAATGTATGAATTTCCTTATATTATGTAACTAGCAAAGCAAGTCATTTCTGCAAAAACTATTGTCAACATTTACTCACTTTCATGTTTTTCAAACCCATAAGATTTTGGGAAGTCTTCAAATTATGAGTGTAATACATAATGTAACATACATTCAATGTGTATGAGCAGTTACAGTGTTATGGATGTGACATTTACAGGAAAAACTCCAAACATAAATTCACATAGGATGTATATGTTTACATTATATTGAAAAACCTGTTTGTATTTTCCAAAAAACAAATCACCACAGAGTTATGGACCAGAGAAATATCCATCTGTAAACATGTTTTGTGCTTAAAATGAGGAAAAATAAACATGCGTTATGGATGTGACCAAAAAAGTCTGTGAGTTTATAAATTTGTAGAAATTCTGTGAAATAAACTGCACAACCCAAAATAAATAATGCTAATCAAAAGGTTAAGAGTTGGCTCACTATAAAACAAATGTTATTGATTTAATTTTATTCAATATTTTTGCATTTATTGGCATTAATCACATTGTTGACCATATTGGAAGTTTGATGTCTTCACAGCACTGAAAGTAGTAGCTGAACAAAGCACTTTTAAATAAATTTCTGAGCCTGATCTTTCCTACAATTGTCTGACTGGATCTTTATTCATTAGGTCTATTCATAGATATTTGAATGTGGAGCCACATTTACCCATCATTTAGATCAAGTATGGCGAATACTTTAACTTTTGTGTATTTGTGAGCTTCTGTAATGTCCTTGGGTTGTCTTCCATGTCTTTTTCAAACTGCTATGAGGGGCCAGAATTTAGAAATTACCTGAAGTACCTTAAAGGCTGATTGTTTATACATAGTCAGCCATGTCAGGGTTGTAAAGTCAATCGACACTTGGTATAAAGGTTTTTGTGTCCCTTTGACCTGTCTTGAGCGTGGCTCTGTTGAGTTGTGCCATGCTAATGCTTCACCACATCATTCTGTGTTGTCACACTGAACATTTTCCTGTTTTGTTTTGTTGAGGTAAAGTCTTAAATTTTCTTTTTAGAGGACTTGATAAGGTCTTAAAAGTTATTAAATTTGCTGTTAAAAAATGTACAGATACCCTGTATGAGGAAAAAGTGTCGTTATGAATGGGACGGATGTGAAATTGCCATTTGTGTGACTTTGGTAAATTGAATATAATAGTTTAAAAACACTGACAGAGACATTTTTGAGAATCCAGTTGAAAGCCTACATGCAGAGTTCTGTAGGAGCATCCTCAGGGTACAGAGGAACACACCCAACAATGCATGCAGGGCAGAATTAGGCCAGTACCCTCTACTCATGCGCATTGAGAAACGAGCCGTTAAATTTTGGATACACATTAGAATGAGTGACCCCAACTCTTATCATTTTAAAGCCCTCAAAAACCAAGAAATGGACATTAAAAAAAAAAACCCTGATTCAGATGGTCCTGAAGCTCCAAACACAACCCAACACAACGAATATGACTAACAGCAGGAAGCATCAGGACACGGACATGCTCATCCACAGAATAAAGCCCAATCAAATGATAAACGCACGCAAAGAAAAGTATCTGATTTACTGGAGTGAAGCAGCAGGAAAACAGAGTAAACTTCAGTGTTATTTAGACCTAAACAGAGATTATGCCACAGCAGCATATCTAAATGCAGTAAAGGACAGTAAATTAAGAACAACAATGACCAAGTACAGACTGAGTGCTCACAGTCTGACTGTAGAGACGGGCCGATACAGACAGAACTGGCAACCCAGAGAGAGCCGCATCTGCCCACACTCTGCCCTGGCAGAGGTGGAGATGGAGGAACATTTCCTCACCCGCTGCACAAACTATGAGCACATCCGAGAATCATTCTACCCCAAACTACTAAGCATTTACCCACAATTCACGGAGTTAGACAATAAAACACAGCTTCAGTATTTACTGGGGGAAAAAACTGACTGTATTCTTCTAGCGGCACAATACATTAATGCCTGTCACAAAAAGAGAGAGGAGACCAATAAAAACATCAGTGATGCGCTTGCAAACACATAAACACACACACACACACATACACACACACATCTAAATGATTTTAATTGAATCATTGTAAATATCCTGATTATTACTGTTTTATTTTTTATTACTGTTTTATCCTACAATGTTGATTGTTAAATGTACAGTGTTTTCTGATCTATTATTATTATAATATGATATATTGAATAATAATAGATGTATGTGAATGATATGACTTATATAATAATAATATGATATACTGAATAATAATATGATATACTGAATAGTAATATGATATACTGAATAATAATATGATATATTGGATAATAATATATGTATATATCTTTATTTTTTTTAATTACATATGCATGTTCTTTTATTTTTGTAAACTTTATAACTGCTTTGGCAATACATTTGTAATAATTGTCATGCCAATAAAGCAACTATTGAATTGAATTGAATTGAATTGACATTTTTGAGTACTGTAAAATACTTGCTTACACAAATACATTTTTTTCATGACAAGTTTGACGTTTGCATGAAATTGCTCATAATCGATCATTTTTGTTCTATACAGTCAACTCTTATCCTTTTGATTAGCATTATTTCTTTTGGGTTGTGTAATTTAATTCACAGATTTTCTACAAAGTATGTTGTATTATGTAAACTCGCAGACTTTATTGGTCTCATTCATAACGCATGCTTATTTCCCTCATTTAAAATATAACAAAATGTTTACAGATTGATATTTTTCTGATCCTATATCTCTGTGGTTTGTTGTTTTGGAAAATATAAACCATTTCAATATGATGTGAACATATGCTTTCTCTGTGAATTTAAGTTTTCACTGCAAACGTCATGTCCATAGTGCTAGAACTGCTCACGTGTTCATTTCTCTCTCATCTTTCCACAGAGCTCCATCTAAAAACAAGACGAGCCAGTCGTCACCGGAGGACTGGTTTGAGAGAAGGCAGAGATCAGTGGACAATCAGCATGAAGCGCCACCAAAAACACACATTTACAACAGCAGCTCTCAAACCAGCAAGAGCACTGATCTCAAAGCCCGCGCGGCTCTAAAAGAAGGAATAAACAAGCAAACTGGAAAGGTATTTTTCTAGTGTGCTGGTTCAAATGCATCTTCTCCTTTGCATATTTGCAAACCTGAACCGTTTTTTTGTAACCTTTCAGATAATGAAGGACAACAGAGCTGAGCCTTCCTCTCAGGACAAAAGAATCAGCCGGAGGTCAACAGACAGAGGTGCTTATCGCCTTTTTAGTTTTGTTTTCCAGTAGAAGTTTTGGATTCTTCTAAATTATACAAAGAGCATAATGTTTTTGCAGATATTTAAGAAGCAAGTCAGTTAGGCTGCATTTACACTGCATTATTCAAGTGACTCAATTCAGATTTATTATTATTATTATTTTATTCTGTGTGTAGGGATGGGTACCGAAACTCGGTACTTTATCAGTATCAGTGCTAAAATATAAAAGACTGAAGTATTGATAAGCTCTGACATTAACGGTTCTGCTATCACTACTGGAGAATTATTGCTGAATAAACACACTTGAAGTAGCATAATTTAAAGAGCCCCTTTTATACATTAAAAAGGGTCATGTTTTGGTTTTGGGGGTCTCCAACAGCAGGCTAATATGCATGCATGGTCAAAAAACACTTTCATTGTCTTATAATTTGCATTTATTTTTACCTCATTATCCCAGCGACTCCTATATGAATCGTTCAGCGATTAATTTGTTCCAAAACCCCTCCTTAGCGCGATGCTAAACTGCGCTGATTGGACCGATGACCCAGTCTGTTGCGATTGGTCAACATCAATCAGTGCGAGAGAATGTTTACCATGTCTTATCAATATTGAAGTAGTCATAGTGTGTGCGTGGGCATATCTGCCAACAATCCTTTTTCCCTGGGAGTCGCCCGTATTTCAGACACCTCACCCCCGAACCTAAAACCCCGGTCTCCCAGCATATTACCCTATTCTTAACCAGAAGTAAAAACAGCGACACACATTCAGTATTAATGCACACAGCGGCAAAAGCTGAACCATTATGAAACAGGACCGTTGCACGTGTGTAGGAGAGCTGATGTAGCCATAGCAACGACAAACAGCAGTGAAACGCAAGCTCACAAACGCGTTTTAATCCGTAAACAAAGCGGCACGCGGCACGTTTACAACATGCTTTTAGACGTGATATGAGAATACAAGTTAACCAGATACACTACAAGCAGTTACAAGTTACAAAACACAATTAAATGCATCATTTACAAGCACAAATGGCTTATGTTTCGTGTTCACGTCATGTCGAAACGACTTAAGTCTCGTAAGCACGGCGATTCGTTTGATGAACTATGAGTCGACTCTTTTATAGATGAATCGATAGTTTTTAACACTGTGCGCTTTCAGATTTAAGCCTTAGCTGGACATTTCACTTCACTTAGAGCTGTGTTATACACTGCATGCAAGCTCATTTTCAAAAGCCCATAATAGGGGCTCTTTAACTGGCCAACCTTTTCTAATTTGCCATATTTGATATTCGTCTGCACAGTTGGTAATCTCACATGAGAAATCCTTGTGATTCCGCCCAATTGTAAAACAGCGAGCGTGTCGAGTTTAAAAGCCTTCACAGTTCTCGGCTCTGCGCATACACTCAGCAGAAGCTCGCGCTAGTGCACACATAGCTCGCGACACACTGACTTGCTCAGACATTTACGCTTAATAAATAAATAGAGTGGCAGATAGAACCAAACAATCAAGATGTATTTCCTGTGTAGACACTGACGATCCTCGTTGCAACAATCGTAACAACTTGTTTTCTTGAGTGGAAATGCAAGCAATCTGGCAAAGCATCTCTCATTAACATAGAACATGCTACTCCCTACGCCTCCGTGGAGCCGACCATCAAGATCTGCAGTGTAAATGCAGCCTAATTCTCCTTTGAAAATGTGCGTTTCGTGTCGGAATGTATGTTTTGCTTTGTTGTCTCTATAACCAGCCCACTGCCAGTTTACCCATTTAAATTTCTGCTCTCCGGGTTGACTTGGAATAAAACGCAATGTATTTCATTTCAGTCATGAAGGTTGCCTCAATCCAACACTTCAGACAGACGTAATCTGAGAATTAAACTTAGAACAAACAGGAAGTGTATTTTTAGATTTCAATTAAAGATTACAAGGGCAAACTATTATTTGTCTATTTATTTATTTTTTTATTTATTTTTTATTTTTTGATGACATGCACAGAAGAATTGTTCACCACGAAACTACCAATGTGAGCTAACTAAATCCATATAGTTAGTTGTACTAGAATAACAATATGAGCTGGAAAAATAAACATTGTGAATTTTGATTTAATGCAGGCTTTTCTTCTGTTTCCAGGTTTCAGAGGGACCAAACCTTCCCCAAACCCTGCTGAACGAGCCAAATCTGTCATTACAAGTGTGAGCACATTCGAAATGAAGCTTGCAGATTTCCCAGAATTGGGTGATTTCACACCTAGCAGCCCTGCAGGAGCTTCTCTGCACCAGGAACCGTCAGTTTGTGCAGGTGCAGTGATGCCAGCAGAGCGTCAGACTTCACCAGCACCCCTTTATAAGGTAACTTTCATGCCAAAGAACACATTGTTCTGGTAAAGCACAAGATGTTAAGTGTTGTGCTGGATTCACATTACAAAAAAGCACTTTGGGTGTATGGCAATACACAATAAATGCTCCATAAACGGTTGAAGTCAGAATTATCAGCCCTCCTGTTTATTTTTTTCCCCAATTTCTGTTTAACGGAGAGAAGATTAATTAACACATTTCTAAACATAATAGTTTTAATAACATATTTCTAATCACTGATTTCTTTTATCTTTGCCATGATGACAGTAAATAATAATTCACTAGATATTTTTCAAGATGCTAGCATTCAACTTAATGTGACATTTAAAGGCTTAACTAGGTTAATTAGGCAAGTTAGAGTAATTAAGCAAGTCATTCTATAATGATAGTGTGTTCTGTAAACAATCTGGAAAAAAAAATTGCTTAAGGGGGTTAATAATATTAAATTACAAATTAGGCATAATATTTAAGAAAAAATATTATAGAAAATTCTGTGAAAAATTCCTGGCTCTGTTAAACATAATTTGGGAAATATTTGAAAAATAAAATTCACAGGAAAGCAAATACTTTTGACTTTAACTGTAAAACACATTACTTACTTTATTACTATTACTTCATGACTTAAAGTGACAATTGTTGTTTTTTATTCTTGTAAGAATGTACCAAAACGAAGAACCAAATCAGCACAGCAAGTCTCGTCCAGTGGACAAAGTGTGGGAAAGTGTGACGCATCATCAGTTGACCCAGCAGGTGAAGATGTGCAAACATGCCTTTTCAAAATCATATTTGACCCAATACATTTTCTTAATCCACATAATGCATTAAAAACCTGTATGCTGTTTGGAATCAATTGGAACCAAAGGGTCATTGTTTTGTAAAACAGACATCACTTATTACTTTTCGAATCAAAACATGTTTTATTTGATCATTACTGCGTTTACCCAATACTGTAATATTTAAACAAAAATATAGAAATTCTTTTTTATTTCTAATTACTGAGCAACTGCACATAGAAATGAAAAAACAACTAAAAAAAGTAATCAGTTTTTCAGCATAAATATGGTTATCAAAAAAATTGTGTGAGATATGCAAAAAAATCTTTATTTATTCATTTATTTGTTTGTTTGTTTGTTTGTTTATTTCAGTGTTTGTTTATTATTGTAATCATTTATTAATGCCGAGACTCGAACCAGCGACCTTCTTGCTGTGAGCCGATTGTGCTACCCACTACGCCACCGTGGCGCCCTTTTGTTTGTTTGTTTGTTTATTGTTCTAATTATTTATTATTTTGTTTATTTCTAATTAATTTTTATTTTAGTTAATGGCTTAAATACATTAACCAATAAAGTGTTACAGTATTTACTATTAATCTTTTATTTTTAATTTATAATTTATTTGTATTTTAAAACAATTTTATTTACATCGATATATTTATACACATTCTTACTTTTATTCTGCACAGTTTGTTGTGATTTTTAGAATAGCATTTTTTGTACTCATCGAATGTTTAATACCACAGAGAAACATAATATTATGGAAGTGGTTTGAGCTTTTACTTTTATTAAATTCTTTTGATTAAAAATCAATGTGAATGAAGTTAAATGTATCATATCCTTTTTAAAACTTAATTTAGGTTTAGATCAGGATCCAGCAGTATCCAATCCCAGCGGGTCTTCAGCTCAGTCCTGGGCAAACATCGCCTCTCAGCCTCCCAGAGTCATCCAGAAAATCTACAAAGCCAACACATCTTCTCAGGTAAACTACTGCAGGGGGAACCAGCATTTATTTGAGCACGTGCTATATAAAATAGACATTATCGCAGTTGTTTTACTTTGGCTAGGAGGATTTATCTGCACAGACAGGAGAGCAGAAAACAGAGAAGAAAAAGAGGAAAAGAAAGAAGAAATCCAAGACTGCATCTGACAACACAGAGGAGACGCCAGAGGAACATCTCATTCAGCAAGAGCCTCCAAAGTTTGAGGTCTAATCTGTTCTTCATATGATATTTATTAAAAGATTAGGTCTTAAAGTTTTTTATTTATGTATTTATAGGTAAAATAAAATGCATATGTAAAATAAAATAAGTTTCTTTCTGTTAGATTTTAGTCTTTAAAGTACAAATTAAATTGAAACTAACCATATTGACTTTATTAGCTCACATTGCTAGTTTCGTGATGAACAATCCATCTGTGCATGTCACACATTCACTCATTCATTTTCTTTTCGGCTTAGTCTGGGGTCGCCACAACGGCATGAACCACCAGCTTATCCAGTATATGTTTTACGCAGCTGATGCCTTTCCAGCTGCAACCCATCACTGGGAAACATCCATACTCACTCATTCACACACACTTTGGACAATTTTAGCTTACCCAATTCACCTATACCATGTGTCTTTGGACTCGTTGGGAAAACCGGAGCACCCGGAGGAAACCCACATGAGCATAGGGATAACGTAAACTCCACACAGAAATGCCAGCTGACCCAGCCGAGGCTAGAACCAGCAACCTTCTTGCTGTGAGGTGACAGCGCTACCCACTGCACCACCGCGTTGCCCTGTGCACTTCATTAAAACAATAAAAAATAGTTTGCCCTTAGTAATCTTTAATTGAAATCTGAAAATGTGCTTCCTGTATGTTCTCCGTTAAATTTTCAGATTACATCTGTCTGAGGAATTGGGCATGGCTAACTTACTTAACCACACCCCTCTGACTATCAGTTTTGACAACAAACAGAAATGGTGAGGAGGCGTCTGTTGTAATAACTCCCCCCAAATCCTTTTTCTGGCTTTTCTGAATGAAATGCCTACTTAACTACATCCAATCACCTCGCAGTAGAAAAAACAAGCCACGCCCACTGTTTTCTCTATTCTGCTTCACTAAGAACTGCGACACAAAATTTAAAAAAAAAGGCGCAATTTCTGGTTAATGTGGACTTTAAAGGGCATCTATGATGAAAATCATCTTTTGTAAGCTGTTTGGACAGAACTGTGTGTAAGTATAGTGTGTCCACAGTCATATTGGAGTGACACACAAGTTGCTCAGAGGGATTTAAATCCCTCCCATTTTGAGGCTGATCGCAATGTGACCTAGGAGTGCGGTTTTCCTGCCCACCAAATTGATTGACAGCTGCGTATTAACATGTGTCGCGTATAATCATATCAACAAGACAGTGTGTGCACAAAGCAACCGGAATTAAAAAGATCTGTTCAGCTCTCTGTGGTCATCAATCATCATCAAATGTGATCAAGAGTGAGTTTTACAAGTTTAAAACGTTTTTAAAACGGTGCATGTTTGTAATGAATTCCAGCAATTTTACCGTCTTTACTTTATCACCACAGCCGCGTGTCAGCACAATTATAAAAGAAGATGCTTTAATCCCGGTTTGTGGACTTAAATCAGCTTTATTTTTTACTTCATCATAATGGATATCCATACACCTTGATCTACACTTCTGTATCCTGTCACATTTGCCGTGCAAAAACAGTGTAAAGTTAAATGTGCGCGCTGTGTGTGTTTGTTCACTTTGCGTGTGTGAACTTTGTAACGATATCGTGTGTGACTCATCGCAGAAAGGCTTGAATTAACTCCAAAACAAATACATCAAATAATCATTGGGACAGGTCTTACTGTAGTATTTCTCAAAACGTTATGTGAGATCTGCCGCCCCCATGTATGTCACTGTGCTGTTTATCTGACGCAGCCGATGCGGAGAATGAGGCACACTCTGACAGGCACATGGGCCAGGAGAACCAGCATTAAAGGCTCAGGCCACAAAAACAGCTACATTGTGTTTAGAGTAGAAAATCCAAATATTCTGAAAGGCATAATAAATAATCTGATGGGTGTTTTGAGCTGAAACTTTACAGACACATTCTGGAGACACAAAATAAATTGAAAAATGGGTAAAATAGGTGCCCTTTAATTAAAAATATTTTAAAATGTAATGGTGTTTGATATAATTTATCTGCATACAGTAGCGGTAGAGTGATATTTAAAAATTCTATTAAAATCTCAATGGTATAAATTAGTTATAGAAGCGTATTTACTGTTTTCACTTTGTAACGTTAATGAAATTTTATATTAAGTGTTTGTATTTTCAGTGTTGGGGAAAGTTACTTTTGAAAGTAATGCATTACAATGTTAAGTTACTCCCCAAAAAAGTAACTAGTTGAGTTACTTAGTTACTTTTTTTATGGTAAGTAATGCGTTATGGGCGACATGGTGGCTCAGTGGTTAGCTCTGTGGCCTCACAGCAAGAAGGTCGCTGGGTCAGTTGGCATTTCTATATACAGTTTGCATGTTCTGCCCGTGTTGGCGTGGGTGTCATCTGGGTGCTCCGGTTTCCCCCACAGTCCAAAGACATGCACTATAGAGGAATTGAATAAACTAAATTGGCCGTGGTGTATGTGTATGAATGAGTGTGTATGAGTGTTTCCTAATACCGGGTTGCAGCTAGAAGGGCATATGTAAAACATATGCTGGATAAGTTGGTGGTTCATTCTACTGAGGTGACCTCTGATGAATAAAGGGACTAAGCTGAAGGAAAATGAATGAATGAATCATTATATTTATTGTAAATAAGTGTATATATTTATTTATATATAAGTGTTGTTTCTGCAGGATGAAGAGGAGTTTCCAGACCTTTCGCTTGCATTTGTGAGTTCATCTGTTTGGTTTGAGCAAATTCGGATTCCCAATTTTATAAAATTAGTAGCAAAAATAAGAAATATTCACATTTTCATTGTATCAACTGTTATTATTTTGATTCAGGAAGTCAAAGGACATTCGATGTCACAAAAAGAAGGATCGTCTCTACATTCGGAAGTAAAACACAAAGCCACTAAACACTCTACTGCCTCTGCGGACACTAAGAAAACACAGGTTGGTGAATGTCTTCAGCAACGTGTTCAAACTCTATCAAAACACTTTATTTATAATGTAAAAGGGTGAATTCTTAAAGAGATTGTTCGCCACAAAATTTAAAAATCTGTCATCATTTACCTCACCCTACACTTGTTCCAAACCTGTTTGAGACTTTCTGTTGAATACAAAAGAAGTTATATTGAATAATGCTGGAAAAATATGTCTGTCTATATTTTTTGTTTCTACTATGGATGATTATTATTTTTTTCTTCAGAACATCTTGTTTTGTGTTCAACAGAAGAATGATATTCATAGTTCAAGTTTAAAACTGATTGAGTGTTTGAGTGTGGAACATTTAATTTTAAAGTCCACGTGAAATCAAAATTTGTTTATTTTGCAACACACATCATTATTCTTAAAGTGAATAATTAATCCGTGCATGTTAATCCACTAAAGAAAAAATCTTTAAATCTAATCTAATCTATAAATCAGGGGTCACCAAACTTGTTCCTGGAGGGCCGGTGTCCAGCAGATTTTAGCTCCAACCCAACCATGTTAACCTGATGGTTTCCATAGAAACTGTATATAATTAACCTTAACCAGACCTCTCTTACCGTTAGTATCCTTTGAGAGAATAATTTGCAAAAGAAAGCCCCCTCGTCCCCTACTCAACATTCTGTTTCAGTTTGAAGTACATCAACATACTGAAATAAAAGTCTCTGTAACTACCGGTTCAGGCAGTACGGAGACCCGGAAGGGACATGATGTTGAGGAAAAAAATGGATGGATGGAAAAAAAGGGGTGAGAGGAAGAAAAAATTGAGTTATAGAAAGACATATTTTTTGCACAGTTTTTGCATTATCTCACAAATATGTTTTACTTTCCCTCGCAAAACTGTTGTTTGACAAACAATTCCTGCTCACTTCATACATGTCAATCTTTCCGTTTTTACCAGGATTTCCTGTATTTTACCATCTTATCCTGCTATCACCCTATCATTAAGTTTTCTCCCATATTTTTAATCTTGAAAACACACTGAAGTTAATATGAAAATGTCTGCATTCACTTTCTTGCCATTAAATCGGTGTGTCGATCTTCGCCCTTATATGCAACCTCTGAATCAGTGAATGCATGTATAAGCACTGACTGATGGACACGCTCCGTATAATGGATTGATCCTAGATCAGCTTCTGTACACACCTTTTTAAGAGACACCTCTGCCATCAAACAAGTGAAGAGCAGCAAATGAATCTCTCGTTTTATTTTGTTTGATAACAGGTGTCACTGTAAGAATGCACAGATCTATAATGAAAGCATTTGATTACTTTCGTAACTGTTTGTACTCATTTAAGAGAAAACTAGTTGTTTAAAATAATATTCACAGGATGGACATGTTTGCATATTATGAAGTGTATTTGTCTGTTTAAACACACACCCGAATCCCAAAGTGTCCTGCACTGTAGCTCCTCTTTAAACAGTGTGTACAGAAGCTGATCTGGGATCAGTTTATCATACGGAGCATGTCCGTCAGTCAGCATACATGCATTCACTGATTCAGAGGTTGCATATGAAGGACAATGATCGACGCACTGCTTTATTGGAAAGAAAGTGAATGTAGACATTTTAATAGTAATTTCAGCGTTCTTTCGAGATTAAAAATTTGTGAGAATACTGATAGGATGAAAGCGGAATAGAATGGTAAAATATGGGAGAATCTTGGCATAAACGGGAGGGTATGAAGTGTACAGGAAACAGGAATGCAAAACATGTTCGTGAAAATGCAAAAACTTTAAAATATATATCTTCCTATTACTCATTTTTTTTTTATTGATTTATTTTTTTGTTCCACCCATTTCTTTTCCCCTGCCATCACGTCTCTTCCGTGTCTCCGTACAGGCATACTTTAAATGTAGTTTCACTTGACATGGTCATGCAATGTAAAATAAAATGTTTCCAACTAAACGAGTCCCAAAATTTGATTCTTATCTCAGCAGACGAGTCAGAAGAAGTCAAAAGTTCCTGTACAGCTCGACCTGGGAAACATGCTGGCGTTTCTTGAGCAGAAGCAACAGTCTCAGAAATCCAAACAAGACCAGCGACCGGTAACACTGACAGGTAATTGTTGTATCAATTAATGTGGATACGTTTTGCCTTTCTGATTGATTTAATCAAGTTAAATGAAGACATTATACACAACTATGATGTTACTCGGTAGTTTTGCAGGAAACACTTTATTTCAATGGTCTATTTGAGTATTAGTAAACTGTCTACTTAATATCTGTTACTTAATATACTGACATTCTGCAGACATTTAACTGACTATAAGAAACTTTGCAAGTACATGTCAACTTACACTAACCCTAACCCTAACCTAACAGTCTACTTATAATCTAATGAGAATTGGTTGCATAAACTTAAATTCAACAAACGGACCATCAAAATAAAGTGTGACCGTTTTTAACAGGTTTTTAACATTTACATTTAGTCATTTAGCAGACGCTTTTGTCCAAAGTGACTTACAAATGAGGAGGCATTCAGTGATTCAACAAGAAGAGACAATACACACAAGTGCTGATTATACAAAAGAACTGTTAGCGCTCGGAGAATTAATTGTTATGCTGCGTTCACACCAGACGTCGATGAAGCATTAAGCACGGTGTAATTCACACGAACGAGGCGGCACGAATGCCGAGTTTGAATCGCTCGAGTTGGAAAATCTGAACTTCAGCGGACATTTACTCCATGTTAACCAATCATGAGCTTGCTTTTGTAGCGGTGATCATGATGTAGTGCCTGTTAATGACGTTCCCAGGGGAAATCCTCTTGCCGATACTGACAACAGCTCATCAAACTGGGCTCAGTTCAGTCATCAGCATCTCTGAAAGCCTCCATGAACCAGATCCAGTTTTTGGAGGAGTTGATGAACTCTCAGAGCTGGGTGCTCTTCAGAAAGTATCTAGTGGACTCAGACATGGCACCGTACGCCGTTTTTCAGCATTCCTAAAGCACAGCTACTGTCTCAATAAAATCCATGTTAGCAATTTTGCAATGAAGCTAGAGTCTCCGGGCAGACAGAACCCCCTACCCATGATACATGATCCGCATCTGTTGTGAAACGAATTTGATGTGCAAATGAGAACTGAATGTTCACGCATCTATTTAAGTGTGAATAGCGCGATTTTATTTGCACATTCCGCGTCTGGTCTGAACACAGCATTAAAGTAAGGGGGAGTTTATTATTTTTAATAGAGAGAGAAGAGTGTTTTTAAAGGTGGTTTATCAAGCCCACTCACCTGTGTGAAGCACACTTCATAAATGCATAGTGTTTTTGTGGGGGGTAGGGTTTTTTTGTGTGCGCGTGTGTGTGCGCGTGTGTGTGCGCGTGTGTGTGTGTGCGTGTGCGTGCGTGCGTGCGTGTGTGCGTGTGTGTGTGCGTGCGTGCGTGCGTGCGTGCGTGCGTGCGTGCGTATCAAACTAAATCGTTGATTTAATATCTGCATATGCAGAACTTAACTTGAAGTGTTAGTTACTTTTACGAACAAAATCATTTATATATTTTTCTTTCAATTTAATAAATACACTACCGGTCAAAAGTTTGGGGTCTTTTTTTTTCCCCCTCTATGTTTGTAATCTAAAGAAAATTATTCTGTTTATCAAGGCAGTATTTAGTTAATGTAAAAAAAAAACATAAGTGTTAATTTTTTTTTTTAATTAATAACTGCTTTCTTATTGTATGTAGTTTGAAATGACTCCAGTCATTAATGCTTTTATTACTATTACCATTTAATAATAATAATAATAACAACAATACTAATAACAACAACAACAACAACAATAATAATAATAATAATAATAACAACAATAATAATAATAATATTAGAGTGATTTCTGAAAGATCATGTGACTGAAGATTGGAGTAATAAAGCTGAAAAATCATCTTTGTAATCCCTGGAATAAATGATAAAATTAAATGATAAATACTTTTGAACAGTTATTGTATAGTGCAATAACATTTCACAATTTTACAATTTGTTCTGTATTTTTGATTAAATAAAAGCAGCCTTGGTGAGCAGGAGAAGCTTATTTTAAAACATTTAAAAATCCTGTTGGCCCCAAACTTTTGACCTGTAGTGAATTTATTTTTAATATATATGATATATTTTTATAATGTATAATTTTTCCCCAATTTCTGTTTAAAGATGATTTTTTTCAACACACTTCTAAACATAACCATTTTAATAACTCATCTCTAATAACTGATTTCTTTTGTCTTTGCCATGATGACAGCACTTAATATTTGACTAGATATTTTTCAAGTCTAGTATTCCATCTAGTATTCAGCATGACGTGACATTTAAAGGCTTAACTAGGTTAATTAGGCAAATCATTGCGTAACTATGGCCTGTTCTGTTGACAATCAAAAATATTGCTTAGGGGGCGAATAATATTGAAATATTAATATTATCCAGAAGAAAAAATATTATAAGAAATACTGTGAAAAAAGTCCTCTGTTTAACGTTATTTAGGAAATATTTAAAAAAGAAACACAATTACACAGGAGGGCGAATAATTTTGACTTCAACTGTATGTAAAGTAATCATCTGTGTGTTAGTTGGAGGAGCTCTGCCTGTCGTCCACAAAGAGGCTTCAGTTCAGAAGAAGCAATGGCAGCAGGAGAAGACCCCACACAACCCGCTGGACTCCACCTGTCCTTCAGTGAAGAAAGGAAAACAGAGAGAAGTCCCCAAAGCCAAAAAACCAACACCACTCAAAAGAGTGAGTCCATTCTTCATTTATCCCTCCTGTTGTCTTAGAATTCTGTCTACACCGTTCACCCTTCACTAAACCTCAAAAATAAAGGCAAGGCAAGTTTATTTATATAGCACATTTCATACACAGTGGCAATTCAAAGTGCTTTAAATAAACAGAAATAAAGTTGAAGTATAAGAAAATAAAAACAAATAATAAAAAACAGATTAAAATGAGTAAAAATAAAACCAGCAACATTTGATATTAATCCTCAGATCTATTTCACATAAAGAAACAATCACATCTTCATCACAAACTTTCCAGGTTCTCCCTCATCAGTGTGCGGTATTTTATCAAAGTTCAATCAGACACTCGTTTTTGACTAAAGTAAAGGCTATATTTTAAGTATCTGCATAA
Organism: Danio albolineatus; assembly: GCA_903798035.1. NCBI lineage: Eukaryota > Metazoa > Chordata > Actinopteri > Cypriniformes > Danionidae > Danio > Danio albolineatus. The sequence continues at coordinate 1,934,741 of CAIGQQ010033701.1, forward strand.
GTGTATGGCCCAATCCAAATTCTACCCCTTAGACCTTCCCCTTAGCCCTCATGTGAAGGGGTAGGTGTGTCCCAGTTCTCTTTAGCTTGAAGGCGTAGGGCTAAGGGGAAGGGCTAAATACCCCTTGAAACAGAGATTTTTTCAGGACCACACTCGAAACAGAGGGGTAAGATTACCAGCCACATTGGTGGCCTGGCTGCACACGGAAGTCAGGAGATGCACAAATTAGTGTTTTTAGCATTCTTAAGAATTTTTACAACAAACAAACATATGTTTTAATACATTCACAACCGCGTTTGTGTTTTACCGTCATGCAAAAAAAAAAAACGCAAAAATAAAACCCGCTAAATTTCGCTATCTATAATCCCTAATAATAACTCCTGTACAGCAGTCCCACCTCATACTGACACTCGAATACCCTGTCAGTAATGTCTAGTGGCTGAGAATGAGTTTTTTACAGTGTCTGCTATAATGTTCATGTTGTTTTTGTGCGTTTAAATAGATAAATATGGCCATTGTGTAAATACACAGTACAGTTACGATCTTATTGCCACATTATATCGTTATGATAACATGATATACACCTTCAGTGATTTGCTGAGGATAAATAACAAAAAAATAACACAACTGGAATAACAACAGCAGAGCTTGCGTGCGTGCGTGCGTGCGTGCGTGTGTGTGTGTGTGTGTGTTGGTGTGTGCCAGTAGTTTTTATGGAGTAAAAAAGGTCAAAATTGACAACAGTTGTACCCGAATTGTGTTCAACCCTCTTGAAAATATTCACTCATTAATTTTCCTTAGTTCATTATTCATCAAAGGTCACCACAGCCGAATGAACAGCTAACTTTTCTGGCATATGTTTTACGCAGCGGATGCCCTTCCAGCCACAACCCAGTACTGGGAAACACCCATACACTCTCATTTACACATACTCATACGCTACGGCCAATTTAGTTCATCCAATTTACCTATAGCACATGTCTTTGGACTGTGGGGGAAACCGGAGCACTGGTTCCCACGCCAACATGGGGAGAACATGCAAACTCCTCACAGAAATAACAACTGGTCCAGCCGGGACTTGAACTAGTAACCTCTTTGCTGTGAGGCGACAGTGCTAACCATGTTTCATGTTGATATGTAAACGGAAATGATCAAATAAAGTTCTAATATTGGGTTTACTTTAGAAATGTCAAATAACAACAAAAAGGTATTTAGTTTAGTTTTTTTCTCTATTAAAATGGTGCCTAGGTTATTTTTGACCCGTAAGTCAGCAGTAGAACTAAAGGGCACCTTTGATGGAAATCATCATTTGTAGGCTGTTTGTAGGTATGGTGTGTCCACAGATGTATTAGAGCGATATAGACACAATACGTATCTTTTTTTATTATTATTATTATTCTTTAATAACATTTTTAGGCATCCCCGCCCACCGAATTAATTGAGAGCTGCGTATTAACATGTCTCCATACTAACGTGTATAATCATATCAACAAGTCAGGACGTGCGCAAAGCAACCGGAAATAAAAGATCTGTTTAGCTTTCTGTGATCATCAATCATCATCAAATGTGATCAAGAATGATTTTACAAGTTTAACACGTTTTTAAAGCAGTGCATGTTTGTAGTGAATTACAGCGATTTACTTTATCACCACAGCCGCGTATTAGCACAATTATAAAAGTCTACGCTTCAATCCTGGTTTGTGGACGTTAAATCAGGTTTATTTTGTACATTAACATAATGAATATCCATACAGCAGTGGATATTAATGTGTATCCTGTCACATTCGCCGTGCAACAACAGACCCACTGTGTGTGTGCGTGAACTTTGTAACGATATCATCTGTGACACATCGCAGAAAGGCTTGAATTAGCTCCACAACAAATACAACAAATAATAATCATCGGGAAAGTTCTTACTGTAGTATTTCTCACAAATGTTACGTGAGATCTGCTTCCTTCATATCTGTCTGTTATCTGACGCAGCCGAGGCGGAGATTGAGGTGCACTCTGACAGGCACGTGGGAACGGTGGGCCAGGAGACCCAGCGTTAAAGACACAGGCCACAAAAACAGCTACATTGTGTTCAGAGCAGAAAATCCTAATATACTGAAAGCTATAACAAAATAATCTGATGGGTGTTTTTTTTTTTTGTAAACATTCTCTTTATTGTATTTTTTACATCAGTACAGATAATAACTTTTACATATGCATACTTTTTTCCTTTTTAACACAAAGTTGTAACATCATTTTATTATTATATGCGTAAGAGAACAAAAAAAAACTGAGAAAAGTGAGGGGAGCAAAGAAATGAAAAAAAAAAAAAGAAATAAAAGAACTAAATAAGAGGGGAAATTTGAGGTGTATCTACTAAGGTTCAATCACTGCTCTCTTGTTAAAGTCCTCAAGTGGATTCCATATTATATGGGAATTCTTTGTTTTATTTTTTAGGGAAAGCCTTAGCTTCTCAAGTTGCAGATAGGACATGGCATTTTTTATTAATGTGGAGCAACATGGAGGATCTTTTCGTTTCCAATTTAGTAAAATCAATCTAGTGCCAAAAGGGTTATAAATCTAATCACTGTACGTTGATTATTAAATAACTCTGCATCATCACTGACACCTGATGGGTGCTTTGAGCTGAAACTTTACAGAAACATTCTGGAGACACAAAAGACTTTCTTAAATCTTGAAAAAGAGGTCAAATAGGTGCCATTTAAAGTTCCCTTAAAAAGGAAAAAAAAATATTATTATTATTTTTTTTAAAATGAAAGATTTCTGATTTGATATTTGATATTTATTCACTGGGATAAATCCCTTGAGATGTACCATCTCATTTTCAAGGGGGTCCCACAATTAATCACAATCACATAACAAAACACCAAAAGACAAAAACAAGACATAACTTACACAACATCCAAGACACATAACATAAAAAAATAAAAATAAAATACATTTTGAATTCTGATGCCATTAAACAGAACTGAAAAGTCGTTTATGTCATTTGAATGTTCTAGTAGTGAAGAAATTACACAGCCCTTTTAAAGTGTGTGTTTTTTATCTGCTTTGTAATGTTTTGTAATCTGAACATTTGAGGTGATCCTCCGGGAGAGAGAGGAGAGGAAACAGAACCGCCTGCTGGAGGAGAGAGACCCGGCCCGTGTGGTCACTGAAGCGGGAGAAAAGGAGACCAGTGAAAACCCTTCTGAAACGAGTCTGCTTGACCAAGAACAACATCTTGACTCAAGTACGAAACACAGCACTGCAATGCTTTTACGTAGGACATCAATGCGGGCGCTGCTTAGGATACTGTTGAAGTCAGAATTATCAGACCCCCTGTATATTTTTTTCCAACACATTTCTAAACATAATAGTTTTAATAACTCATTTCTTCTCACTGATATCTTTTATCTTTGCCATGATGACAGTAAATAATATTTTACTAGATATTTTTCAAGATACTAGTATTCAGCTTAATGTGACATTTAAAGGCTTAATTAGGTAAATTAGGCAAGTTAGAGTAATAAGTCAACTCATTGTATATCGATGTTTGTTTTGTTGAAGATCGAAAAAAAATATTGCTTAAGGGGGCTAATAATATTGACCATAAAAGGGTTTTAATAAAATTAAAAACTGCTTTTATTTAAGCTGAAATAAAACAAATAAGACTTTCTGCAGAAGAAAAAATATTATCAGACATACTGTGAAAATTTCCTTGCTCTGTTAAACATCATTTAGGAAATATTTGAAAAAGAAGGGGGCTAATAATTTTGACTTCAGCTGTATGTGATATTGTAATATTGTCTTTCTTGGTCACATCAGTGATATTGAAATGCATAGAAAGTAAATGGTAATGATGGCCTGTTTTAGATACTGAAGACAATGCTGAAGACAGTGGTATTAAGGATTTAGAAATTGAGCAGCCTGGATCACCTTCTGATGACAAGTTAGACGACTGCCTGTCCGAAAATCCAACACTGCAAACCGAGATTCCCAATCCCATTCCCAAAGTTCCCAAAATTCACAGCAGGAAGTTCAGAGAGTAAGATATGTTTTTTTTAATTATTTAAATATACAATAAAAACAAACATTTTCATTTATTTATTTATTTATTTTTGTTCTGCTTTTTTTAACATCAAGTTGTGTTTATTTTAGCTGGTAAATTTTTCTTTTGTTTCTTCATTTTTTTGCTTTGCATTTGTTTTCATTGTTTCGTTTTACATTTACTTTGATTTTTGTTTTGTTTTCTTTTGTTTTAAGTTTGTTTCAAGCTTTATTTTTTAGCTTTTGTAAAACATAGTTATGTATTTATTTAGTTTTTGTGTGTGTTGTCTTAGTTTTGTTTTCTTTTTTTCACTGTTTAGTACTTTTTTTTCTTTTACTAAGTTTGTTTTTCATTGCTTTGTTTTGCTCATGCATTTTAGTTTTGCTTTTTTAAATTCTGAAATATATTTATTCAAGTTTGTTTTTATTGTCTTAGTGTGTTTTGTTTTTTTGTGTTATTTTTATTTAGTTTTTTAATTGTTTTGTTACATTATTTACAGTGTTGTTACTGAGTTGTTTTTCATTGCTTTGTTTTGCTTATGCATTTACGATATGCTTTTTGCAGTTCTGAAATATTTATTCAAGTTATTTTTTGTTTTTTATTCTTATGTATTTATTTAGCTTTATATTTTGTGTGTGTTTTAGTTTTTTCATTGTTTTGTACTATGTTGTTTTTTTGGTTTGTTTCATTGCTTTGATTGTTTTGCTTGTGCATTTTAGTTTAGGTTTTTTAGAAGTTTGTTTTTTATTCTTGTTGTTTTAGTCAGCTTTTGTTTTTTGTGTGTGTTGTCTTACTTTTTGTTTTGTCATTGTTTTGTACTTTTATGTTTTTCTTTGTTGTTACAATGTTGTTTTTTTAGTGTTTTAGTGTTTTTTTAGTGTTAATGTTTGTTTTTTAGGTGTGTTTAGTTTTTTCATTGTTTTGTTACTATGTTGTTTTTTAGTTTGTGTTTCATTGCTTTGATTGATTGTTTTGCTTGTGCATTTTAGCTTAGATTTTTTAAATTCTGAATTATACATATTCATTTAAGTTTGTTTTTTATTCTTGTTGTTTTAGTTAGCTTTTTTGTTATCATTTATCATTTTTTGTGTGTGTTGTCTTAGTTTTTGTTTTTATACTGTTTTATACTTTTTTATGCTTTTGTATGTTATTACATTGTTGTTTTTAGTTTGTTTTTAATTTATTTGTTTTTCTAATAATTTTTATTTCAATTCTTAAATATATTTATTCAACTTTGTAATTCATTCTTGTTGCTTAAGTTTATGGTATCGTGTTGTTTAAGTTTTGTTTAGTTTTTCTCATTGTTTTGTACTTTTGGATTACAATCTTGTTACTAAGTTGTTTTTATAGCTTTATTTGTTTTGCTTATGCATGCATGCTTATCAACTCTGAAATATGTAATTATTCAATGTATTTTTTGTTTTTTATTCTTGTTTGCCCTTGTTGTTTTCATAAGTTTGCGTTATGCTTTGTTTTGCAATTTTATTTTTTTGCTTTTTGTATTCTAGTTCCTAAAATATATTTTAAAAATAATTTATTGGTAACAGATTTTTCTTTTTATTTGTACTAATTCTACAGCTACTGCAACCAAGTGCTCAGCAAAGATGTAGATGAATGTGTGAGCAACTTGCTGAAGGAGCTGGTGCGGTTTCAGGATCGTCTTTATCAGAAAGACCCCATGAAGGCCAGGATGAAGCGCAGGCTAGTTATGGGCCTACGAGAGGTGCTAAAACATCTCAAACTCAGGAAGGTCAAGTGTGTCATCATCTCGCCCAACTGTGAACGCATTCAATCAAAAGGTGGAGTGAAATTACAGAACAAAGCTCACACTGCGATTTGTGTGTCGCATCTGTGTTTTTTGCTTATGGATGTCCTGTTGTTTGGTTTTTAGGTGGTCTAGATGAGGCTCTTCACAATATCATCGACACATGTCGTGATCAGGGCGTCCCGTTTGTGTTTGCCTTGTCAAGAAAGGCACTGGGCCGCTGTGTTAATAAAGCCGTCCCGGTCAGCTTGGTGGGCATCTTTAACTATGACGGCGCACAGGTAAAACCAGAAGTTCTTGTATTAGTTGCGATATTCAATAATAAGCTCTTATAAAGCTTTTTTTTTTTTTTTTAAAGTATCGTTTATATTTGAATAATTTTAAATGTAGAAATAAATTTTGCGATATGAAACATAGGCTAGATTTACACTGCAGATATTGATGGTCAATATCGATTTTATTACTGTATCTAAGTATCTTTTATCTTTTTTACATCTTTATTAATTGTTTTATTGAAGGAAGAACAAGGTGAAATAATACATACATACAAGATTTGACAAGACTCCATGTAATTTTTTTTTTTTACATCCTCCCCATTTAACAACCTCCCTCCCCATTCAAAACAAAAACAAAAATAAATGAAAAAATAATAAAATAAATAAATAAATGAAAATAATAAATTAAATAAATAAATACATTAGATAAATTAAAATGTAACATAGTCACAGAGTTTTTATAGTACAATGAGGAAGTATTTAACATCAATGTTTCTCTCTCTCTCTCTCTCTCTCTCTCTCTCTGTCTTATTTTCATTCTATAAATGCGTTAACTTGCATATGAGATTTAAGATTTGGGACCCTGACAGGTGAAAATCCAATCTACCTGCTTACAATGCAGACACAAAGACATGTATCTGATTCATATCCGATAAATTTACACATATAAATGAGTCACAACTTTCAAATTTTGTGAATTTAGCGGCAACCTCCCAGTCTCCCTCGTCAAGCCAATGCACAAGACACTAAAACTGCTTCAATTCATCAACTGGCCACTAGAGGCTGGCTCCAAAAAGCAGTTGATTCCATAGACTCCCCATGTTAAAATGGCCAACTTTACAACAAAATATGTTTAAAACCTGCTATAAATAATTGTTTTGGTCTTTTAGGATTTTCAAAAATTTGTCTCTGACTATTAAGTCAGAATCGCACAGTGCGAGTGAGACTTAAAGGTATATTTTACCCAAAATTGAAATTTCTATCATCATTTACTAGTGGTGGGCAAAGCGAGGCTTCATGAAACACTGAAACAGTCGAAGCAAATGTGTCGAAGCTTCTAAACCTTTCGAAACCCCACTCATTTTTATGTATTGCACTGGAACAGCTTCAGCAAAGAACATTTGAGCAGATTGAGGTATTAAACCCCACTTTGTAGAATTGAACCTTCAAGTGATTTGGTGGAGCGGGTAGGGTTCCTGACTTCCATGCAGGGGTTGTGGGTTCGAATCCAGGCTGATGTTGTTTTGAAATCCTTTAATATCATTTTCAATTGCTCTGTTCTTGTATCGTTTTGTTTCAACATTGGTCTGATATCCGAATAAACACTCTGTGAATAAATATGTCTTGTTTTGGGCATAAAACAGGGTTGTTGCTAGATCAGACACGGTTGTGACCAGAAGTTAACAAGAATTATTCATATTACTCATTAAATTTACCATTTATTGTATTTTATTAATGTCTACCCAAAACCTAAACCCAACCATCACAGTACTGTAGAATATTAACTATTGTTCTACAGTGTTACAAAAATGATGCTATATCGATGGCGTATCAGTAGCTGTATCCTATCCAAACTACACCATAAAAGAGTAACATGATTAATATACGTAAAATCATGATTTTGGAGTATTTGTACAAGTCCGGATTCGAACCCAAAAGCCTTTTGAAGCACATTAACAACGTGCACACGCACGGTCCACTAGACCAGTGGTTCTCAACTGGTTTGGCCAAGGGACCCACATTTTTACATGGTTATCAAGCCGTGACCCAAATTTTTAGGAACTGTAATTTTAGGAATTACAATTAATTTGTTTGTTAACATACACAAGTAGTGACAGATAAATCATAGAAAAATCAGCAAGACTTACAAATAAACAACATTTTATTGCTGTCATTTAACAAAATGTATTAAATTATAGAAATATTACAAAGTAAAAATGATAAATACTGTAAACAGCGGTTAGGGTAGAGAAATGTTCAGTTACCTAA